>JAYRBW010116401.1:0-17522 GCA_036023295.1 Invenusta paracnida
TCAACTAATACCATATGTTTTTAATAATATTATTTTAGTGAATATTTCATATATTGCGTTTTATTTTAAACGCATATAATATATATATAATACATCGTTAGCCGTCGGATATTTCATCAGACGATTGACGATATGTTTCATGAAAACAGTATTATTATACTAAATTATAACAGCTATATATGGAAGATGAATAATAGGAATTATATCCAAGTGAAATGAGAAATCTATATAATAAATGTATATAATATTATAGCATTGAAATATTACATGCTGCCTTACTTTCCATTAATCCTGCTTCATTAATGCATATTACAAAATATGTTATATATATATATTTATATATATTTTTTATAGTAATTACATAATATTGATAAAACATGAATATACTTAAATTTACACAATTGCGAGTATATTATGTTGCATGTCTTTCTAGGCTGTGTGTACTGTGTGTATCAGTTCAAGGGACTTCTGTAGGTGCCTATAACTATATATTATACACTGCATAGATGCAAATAATGTTCTCTTAGGATTAAAGGATTGAATGTATAAGTACGTCGCCAATCGGGATTAAAATTGGGGCAATGCTCATGAAACACACACTTCGGAATGTAGAGAATTATTTAATGTTTAGTTCCTAAATTAGTATTATATCTATATTCGTGGGCGGTGCAGTGCGGGGCGGTGTTGACACGATATTATGTACAATTTAGTAAATGTGGAGAAATTATTAAGCACGCTATAAATAAGCGGATGTGTACCTATATGGGACTAAGTATATATGTATATAATTATAACAGACTATATATATATAGTCTGTTTGCGGCCTGCGAGACTAGGGGTCGGGTACCCTCCGTATCAAACAGCGGCGCCTTCATAATAGTTGCATAATACTTCATATATGTATATAGCTTGAATACGATCTAGAACATATAAATATAGTTAAAGTGAAGATTGTGATTCAAATTTATATCAGTTCACCATGAATCGCATCCAGGGCGCACGCAGCGATGCATTTATCTACGAGCTCGCTGGGTATTTATATATTCGCAACAAGCATGCCAACGGTAAGTTTATTTATTATTATATATTTCTATTAATATTAATATATAATAGACTTTTTTACTCAGTATAAAACTGTTATCTAATTAGTACTTTTTGGCATTCGCTAATTACATTCAATAGTACTGTCAGTATAGTACATTCAATATTTAGTACAATTTTTGCTATAGTACATTTCTGTCTATTGTTGGCTAATTAGTACTTTTCAATTTTTATAACCGATTTTATTCATGGTCAAAACCATATGTATTTTATGCTCTTTAAATAACCGTTTATGTTACTTAATTAAATGAAATTACATTACAAAATTTATGCATTAAAAAAAATCAACCTAACTATTTTTAAACGTCAAAGTTTTGTTTTACGGTATATAGCAATAATTATTTGGGAATATGGTATTATTACGCAGATGCTTTGATGAAAGACTTGTCATATTTTTCTTTTCTTATTGTAAAAATATCAACAGTTTATATAATTCAATTTAATAAAATTATGTGCATTTTCTAAATGATATACATATATAAAATATTTGTTAGGTTTATTCTAAACGTGATTTTCAACATTTATTTGCCTATCGGTATAGACTGACTGACTGACTGACACATATAGACTGACTGATTGTACATTGTAATGTTGTATGTCTTGTATATAATGAACAACACTTTTATATATTAGGCACGGTATAATTAATAGTTTCAACAAAACAAAATGAAGCAATATAACAAATATAATATACTCAGTCAACTATACACATTTACTGAATACACATATAAATAATAAAAAGATAGATCACTTTGGGCATATATTATATGCAATATTTTTTTATATTTCAGGAAAGGAGTATTTCAACTGTCGAATAAAAAATTGTGGCGGTAGGGCCATCACCGACGAAAACGGGGCTAGGGTGGTGTGCGAACACGAACACCAACCCAACGAAGAAGAGTTACTTAAACTTAACTTAAAAAATAGATTAAAAAGAGCGGCCGAGACGGAAACAGCAGATCTCCGCAGTATATATGATCGTGAAAGCATTGCTGACCCCAGAGGGGCGGTAGCCATTGGCTTTGGCTCCATGAGTTCCTCGATGTATAAAAGAAGACGCAAACTAATGCCAGGTCTGCCATCAACGGTTGCTGAAGCAGCGGAGGCAATCGCAATATCAAGATTTGCAAGCCTCAACAATTCTCCCACATATCGTGGATATGTCACTACCACCCAAGGAGAAGCTATCATATTTGCGCAAGACGACTTTGTTAACGGGTTTTCCAGAGCCGAGGACGTGCACGCCGACGGCACGTTCTATGTGGTGCCTGGCCTCTTCTACCAACTACTTACAGTAGGATACGTAGAAAACCATGTAAGTTACACTTTATTATTTACACATTAAGTAACATTTTGAATCACACTTTTAACATATATTTGGTGCTGCCACCACCCCATTATACTTTTCCACAATCTCGTATTTTTGTTAAATTAAAATACTTTGTAAAATTAAATTTGTGTTACTTTTCATTCTTTGTCCAAATTTTAAATATTTCTGAAGTGTTTAAAAAATATAATTATTTATGGATCTAAACTTTCGATATAATCCCATTTTTCATCTAAACTCTTCATACAGTCCCAGTCAAATTAATTGCCCACTTTAGGTAAAATACTAATGTTACATTGCAAACATTTATTTACAAAACAAATTTATAATTAGATTCTTGGAAATTCCGCGATTCTAAATTTATTATGCAAAATTCATTTTAAAATTGAAAATTTATTTTACCGAAAGTGGGCAATTAATTTGACTGGGACTGTATATATAATTCTTAACTATCCCCACTTTTGTGCAGTTCTGGCCAACATTTTATTGTCTATTGACACGTAAAACACGAGTTTTATACGACGCCGTCTTCCAGGAAATACGCCGGATTACACCTAATTGTAACCCAATCAATATAATGACAGGTAATTTTGCTTAAACTTTAACATACACTAAATACACACTAGCTTTTGTAACATTTTTGGTTTATTTAACTTTTTGTTTACAATGGCGATTTTTGTCATGGGCCTCATCTATATAGTACCACAACTATCTTTTGTAAGTTGAAGCTTTATAGAATAACGATCATTCATATATATATATTTAATATTAGCTTAAAAATGTAAGTTAAATATAAGCTGATTCATTATTCATACGGCCCATTCCAATAACACGAGAATATAGAAAAGACTACGAAGTAGCTCAATTTAGAGACACGAATATCCTTAATTTATATTATACAGTGATGTTAACTAAAACAAGTAGCTCAATTTAGACATGTTTATAGTTAACGTTAAATATAAATTATATTACTTTTCTTAGATTATGAAATGCCTCTGATGCAATCGTTAGAGGAAAACTACCCGGACGCCAACGTAAATGGATGTTGGTTTCACTACGGCAAGGTGAGTTACATATTAATTATACTAATCATAATAAAAAAATAACTAAAATGACGTCATTTTATGTCTCCCCTATATATATAATGTTTAGGCCATTCTTGCTCGATTTAAATCCGAGGGACTTTGGGCAGCGGTCTGCCGAGGTGGAGAAGGGACCATTGAAGACGTGGCAAACTGGATGGGCCTCCTTGTAGCGTTCCCCCTCCTTCCACCAGCGGAGATGCGAGCGGCATTACCTCTCCTTGCGCCAGAACGACACATCCAAGGTATAGTCACAAGGCTTGCTCAGTTGAAATTATTTTTTCGTGCAGAATTTGAAGATTCAAAATAATAATAACATTATATGCGTAAACAAATATACAGTAAATACTCGTTTTTGTTAAAAACAATCAAATACAAAAGGAGTTATCTCAAAATTTCTAATTGTTGGTAAATCGACATTTTCTCTATTAGACAAAAGTAAACGTTGTTATTTTTGGGGGGGGATACCAATATTAAATACATTATTATTATTTTTTTAAATGAAAAGTAGTTTTAAAATCAATAAAAATCGGATAAATGACATTATTTTATGGTATGTATTTAGAAATAAAAACATATTGTAGTCATATTTTAATTTACAAAATAGTATTAACTAATAATAATAAAATCAAAAAAGAAGATTATATTATATAATCTTATTTCATTATTTAACATTCGATTTCTAATTTTTTTAATTTGTCAATCGGAAAGTAACCTTGATATTTTGGTTACAGGAGTTTTGCAAGACGTCATGGCGAGGCTTCACCGCATATATCATTACATCAGTTCATTTTGGTTGGGAAGGGTGGGAGCTGACCGCCTTTCTGTTCATGATGCTCCAAAGCGAACAAACAGTGATGTGGAGAGTTACCACGCCCAGCTTCTTCACAAAATTAAAACTGCGCATCCGAATCTATGGCATTTCTTGGGTAAGCTATCAATCATGTGTTTTAAATTGCTAAATAAATGAACCAATAGCAGCATTTTTAGTTCTATTCTGATTTGGGAAAGTTTCATTATGAAAATTTCTTAGTGACATTTTAATATTCAAGACATTTTGATATACAAAGAAATATATACATATATCAAATTAGTCAACTTGTTTAAATATAGTTAATTACAAAGGGCACCCGACGAGGCCCTCATCCAGCTTGTCCCTAGAGTCCTCTACATTTCATGACGCCGGCTTCCAAGTAATCTTCGAAAAGTGCATCATAACCCCAACACAATAGAAAACCTTCTGCGGAATCCGCCTCCTTCAATTCTCTCTCCCCACGTCTATGTTTACATGTGAATGTCTTTCAACAAGCAGCCTGAATTTCTTTGCTGCCACCTCGCTGCCCGCCCTCAAGGTTTTCTCACCTAATAGCTTCTACACTATGCCTCGAGTACGCAATCGCCACTTTGGACACGCCCTCCGGCATCATTTGGAAATGGCTACGTATTTACTATACAAAGGCTGAATGGGCAGAAGGCCACCAAAAAGAAAATACAGTGCTTCTTTTCCGTAGTTTATCTTTGTTCTAGACTACTTTAATCATTGTCAACATTTTCTTATTAATAGGTACATAAATTCATATAAGTGTGTGTATATTACATATATTTTGATAATTTACGGAGTATGCTTTGCATGTATACATATTTATACGGTCTATTAAAACAATTTTAGTAACACTTAATAAGTTGTGTAGTACAGTTTTTTTAACTTAAATGTTATTTTATCACAATATAATAGTATTCTGAGCAAAACTGTTGTTTGATTTGAAGACTGGTTGTTTTTTAATTATACTTATAAATTGTTATACGACTTACAATGTTGCCAGCAGTATATATCTGAATTTTTTTTAATGTAATATCACAAACTTTTATCACTGTAATAATTAATCGTTACTATACATCTGTTTTCTATTTAATTAGAACATCTGCACAATCTGATGCGAGCCCAGATGCTAGATTACGCGCGTCTCCAACGAGGAGAAAACCTTCGGCGGCCGTCCAACAGCCAATACCTAAAAAATTCGCAACGCCTTTCTAGGCTTAAAATTCGTTTGCAGCTAGGGGAGATCAATGCAATTGATTACTTGCGTGTGGGAGCACATGGCGCGCAAGGCATGATAGAGCACCAAGCCATGCTTATTCAGGCGGAAGCCCCAGTCGAGGTTCCTGCCGGTCACCCGGCCGCCGAGATCATCCTTCCTGCAAGCCACCCCGACGCCGAGATCATTCCTCCTGTCGGTCACCCCGCCGCCGAGATCATCCCTCCTGCTGGCCACCCCGCAGCCGAGATCATCCCTCCTGCCGGCCACGCTCCTAATGTCCTCCCTGGAGCAGTCCCAGCCCCGGCCCCTGTCGCGGCCAACTGCGTTGTTTGCTACAACAACGCAGTTACAATGGTAGCAGTGCCATGCGGCCATGCCCATTTTTGTTCCATGTGTGTGGACATATTACAGCGCACAGCTCGTGTGAGGTGCCCATCTTGCCGTAACCCGCACACAACATTTAT
Source organism: Invenusta paracnida (assembly GCA_036023295.1). Classification (NCBI taxonomy): domain Eukaryota; kingdom Metazoa; phylum Platyhelminthes; order Proseriata; family Coelogynoporidae; genus Invenusta; species Invenusta paracnida. The sequence goes on from JAYRBW010116401.1 coordinate 6,014, forward strand.
GCGACTATATTTTTAATTCAAGTTTTTGCCTTGTACATTAGTTTGAAATGCCACCTCGAACTCTACACGCAACCAAACACTTATGAATCTGTATTATTTACATTAATTTTTAATTATTATTTTTATGTAAGTCAGGAATCAGATTTGTTAAATATGTTTTTATTATTATTTTTATATGCTAAGATTGCTTCCTATTAAATATAACGTATAATGCAACACACATCGGCTTATATTCATAATTATATAGATAGACATTATTAAAAACTATATTTCTATAATGGGGATAAATAATACAACAGTTTAAATAAACTCTAATAGTATCATGTATTTTTTTCTCTGATATATCTTTTTTTTCCAATGAACGTAAACATATTATATGTAACAAAAATGGTTTAATACTTATATACAACATTTATACACAATATTGTACTTTAAAAATATTTAATAAAGAAACAAAATTATATTAACTTGTTTTTGGTAATATGAGTATAATATGCCTTGCTTGGATTATACGTATAAAATAATGAAAATAATGAATAGGAAAATGTACTAAAATATTGAATTTTCCTAACGGAGATTTTGATAAAAGGTGGATTACAATTTGGTAGAACGAATACTGGCGCAAGATGAAATGAAATCTCCCTATTATTGTTTAAAGGGGGAATATACATATAATATGTATATGTAATATTTTTGGAACTATACCTTTCGGAGCTATTCCAAAATTGGTATTTTCGGAGCTATTCCTTTTCGGAGCTATTCCGAATTTGGTATTTTCGGAGCTATTCCTTTTCGGAGCTATTCCATTCGAAGCTATTCCATTCGGAGTTATTCATTTTCGATGCTATTCATTTTCGGAGCTATTCCAATTATTTTCAATTTTATTTTCGGAGCTATTACTTTTCGGAGCTATTCCTTTTCGGAGCTATTCCATAAAAATATTTTTGGAGCTATTCCAAAATGATCATTTATTCAATTCCTTTGTTCGGAGCTATTTCTTTTCGGAGCTATTCCACTTCCCCAAATAGCTGTAATAAATTTCACATAATGTGAATATTATATTCAACCAACATAAACTTAATCAATGTGCCCTATGCCATCTGCAAGACATATAATGCATCTCTCCTATATTATTCACTTTGAGAATCTCAAGACAAATGAATCTCTTGTTATTTGTGAGCTATGTTGCGTCAACATAATATATAGCATAATATTCATCATTGGATTGGAATGCTACGATAAGGGAAATTTAAAACATTCAACATTATACTCGTACAATTAGAATTGAAATATAGTCACCCATCTAACACGCTCATGGCATTAAATTAAAAAAGAAAATTTATTTGAAAATGAATATTTTTAATCTAATTTAATTTAATGCTTAACTTTGTACATAAAAATACATTAAATATACACGTGATTATGATCCTAAAATATTTAAATATATCAGCAGTGTATGTATGCCAACATATGTATCTTGTTTTAAGTAATAATAGCTTACTACGTGTCTAATATAGACTGAGTTTGGCATCTTTCCATTGGTAAAGCACCTGGGAATATCATCTCGGAAAAATTTGTCAGTCTTCAATCTTAAAAAAATGCAATTTCTGCAATGCAAGGTTTAAAAATTCTTTAACAATTATACAAAGATAACACGTGTTACTCCTTGTTCTTTTGCTACTTTAAAAATTGTTTGATGAACTATATATGGGTGTTGCAATATGGTCCTCAAATGACAATGATCTGATTCATGAGATTATTGCCAAGGTAATAAAAGTATATTAATTAAGTTATTTAAGCTACCATTCTAAGTACAAAATAAAAAAAAATAGATATAGCTACATATAAATAAACTCTTTTCAGTTGTCTGATTCATTGATATCATAAGCTTACCAAATTAGGCGGGGATTGTCATATTATGCTGAACATGGTTGCGTCACTTCTAACTGTTCCCTCGGCAAGTATGGTTATAAATCAGTGGGTTATTTTAAATCTACAAAATAATTTCGGTTTACTCGATGATTACTGTGAAAAATATTTAAAAGCCTGAACTATTTTTAATTCGAAACTAGGAACAGCAATTTTAACGCTTTCATGACATAACTCATATTTACAAATATGTACATCGTCATTAATTATTAGATATGTACTAAAACCATTTTTTATCAAAGTTCAACATTCTAGAGAAACAACATGACATAACATGAAACTATTATTTGTTTGGTTACATATATGTTACATTCAAATAACAATTTTCAAACTAATTAAAGCTAAACGTTATACAAGTTCGGGTCCGTCAAAGAATCAGAAATAGAAGAACGAAATAGAAGATAATATACCGAAAATACTTTATACATTTATTTACTATACATTCGGAATTCAGGATATACATTTTGGATATTTATATTTCATGTTGTTTGAGGAATTGTCTCATTACCATCATTATATTCAAAACATTTCATATATTAGTCTTAATAGCGAAAATGTGTATAAGGATTTGTAATAATATTGAAATTCAACTAAATTTACTATAATATAAAAGTAACTTTTACAATTTAATAGATACTATTAAAATTAATGTTATATATATATACATAGAAATTATACGGGTAAATATAGAGGCAAAAAATAACACAACATACTGTTTTACGCATTATCCACAGATTGGTTAGTGAATCTCTCTTTTATTTAGAAAAAAGTACCCCATTCAAATTTAATTACTGTACCATCTTTTCTAAATTGTATTAAGTGAGACATATCAAAAGTTTAAGACAAATGTTTTTGTGTACATACCTCATTACAATATTTGTTATTTTCTAATATTAGGTAATAATATTTCTATAACATATAAATAATCATTATAGACTGGACAAACATTTTATATCCAGTCCAATGATTGATACAATACGAGAGCGCTAACAGTTTACTACAACCAGGAGTACGTTGCAAGTATATTATACGCCCCTGTTATATATATCATAACAGAGGCGGTCACATTATCTCTCTGTAATAATATTTCATTTAAATATTATTTATATAAATATAATAAAATAATGGAAGTTTCTGCAGACGAAACTTCAAACTCTATATTACTATTGTGATTTTTATGCGTATACGTAATATTTATTAACGTTTATTTGTAATCAAAGAATAGATTTTTATTTTAAAATAAGTCAAAATTACAAATTTCCCTGTTATTTTAACATTTAAATGTTTTAATTGAATAATTATAAAATAGATTATTTTAGCTATTTCGTAATATATGTATATGTATATAATTATATTGGTTCTTGATCCAATATTTGCAGAAAATTATTTATAACTCCTAAGTTTTGATTTAGTTATTTTTTTAAATACTTCAAATTTTTTTTTTTTATTGTTTAGGTTTACTAAACAAATATGTGTATTTATTACATTACTTTAATAATTTATTACACATTCTTCTAAAACTTGTAAAATAAAAATGCTATTACTTGCAGTCAAAGTAATTAAAACAGTCAAAATGAGAAAAATAAATTTGAATGAAACCTCCGCCTAGGAATAAATATAAATAAATTCATAGAGAATATTAAAGCTGTCACTTACTGATTTATGAATGTTGGTATATAAATATATATCAACTTATATGAGCTGCAACAAGAAAACCTAATTGAAAGTAGCTATAGTAGTTTTGAGTTGTTTATATGAAATTTAATAACAGAAAAGCACGTTTTTCTTTATTGGTTGTTCCATTGAAATAAGCAGATTTTTGTAATTACATTTAAAAGAATTTGATTGGTTCAAGGTCTTAGATTTTGATTGGTTTGCCATCAAACTGGTGAACAGAGTTGAATCAGGGAATTAAATGATTAAATTAGAACAATTAATTAATTAATTATGTTACTTTAACTATTACGTAGCATGTCATAATGCTGTAATGTTGCTTTGTAAATATTTTAGTCACGGTCTATATATTTTTAACTAGGTTTGAATATTAGTTAAGTATAATTTATTGTAGGTATAAGGATTAATTATTTGCAATTAATCATTACTGGATGATAGTATTGTGAGTTTGTATCTAGGCATTATTTATGAAATTATCGTTATAAGGACATTCACATAAAAAATTCAGTAAAAATATTATAATATCAAGAAATAATGTTATACAATATATCCAAATTAGAGTTGACCAAGTTGATATAGTTGATCCCCCAGTTGATCATTCAAAAAGAAAAAGCTAATGTTAGAAGAATCAATTTACTGGTTGACTTAGTTATATAAAACCATAGGTTACAAATAAAAAATCAATAGGTATATTTTTAAATAGCGATATGTTTCATGTCTTCAAATACACATCATGAGGCATGGTGAATAAATATTAAATTATACAAGTATATATATTAATGTAAGTAACACATAGTGATTACAACTATCATTAATGTTATCCAAAGGAAGTACATAAATTAAGTGGGTACAATTAAAACGCTAATTATTTCACCTTTAAGATCGTATTCCTTGTGTTCTGAAGTCTGTTGTATAAAGTTGTATTAAAAAAGACTCTACATATTAATCAATATAATCCCTTTCTTAGCAAAACTTTCGTAAATTCTGGCCATTAATTTTTTATTACAAATGTTTTAATTATACTCACTTAATTTCATCTATACCTAACTATTAGTATATCTACTACCTTTGTATGTATAACTGTAACGTTAATTGTATATCACTATTTGTTATCTATATATTAATATTTGAATGTACCTGTATATACTTGTATAATTTAACATTAATTCACTGTGCCTCGTGATATGTATAGATATAAATCAATTTAATTAAGTAACTATTGCAGCTACTCTAGTAATACAGTGATGTAATGAAATGGTCATATAAGCTTTTAATCATATTTTAGGAACGAAATTAAACATTTTTACTATTTGATTAGTTGATTTGTATTTAAAATATACACAACTAGCTTATACATCATAAAATTATTCTTCAAACAAACAAACACTAAAACAGTATTTTTTTAACAATTAATGTGAGTATATTTTATACGACTAAATCGAATAACAAAATAAATCGACTAAATCGGATGTTGTATACGGAGAAACATCTTGCAATGGCCCAGGCTACAACCCGACTGGTGACGACAGCCGAAAGTTAACTCCGTGGGAATCAACAACAAGTAAATCCAAACATAAGATATCTGTAATTGAAGACTTCAGAATAATGATTTACTAAAAAATAAATAGATAAAACGTTGGCAATTCAATGACAATTATTAAAATGAGGTTGATGGCAATAAACCTACTTTAATTACTATTTTGAAAAACCTAAATCTCATTATTTTTACGCATGATTCCAACTGTACTACTACTAGTTCACCTTGGCAGTCCGAACTAGAGTAAAAACAAATAAACAGAAATTGTAGACAAATAACTTGTTCAAATGCAAATTTATATTTTAGTAAAAATTCCGTATTCATATTTAATTATTCTATGAATGTATTACTTGTGATTTCTATTTATAATTATTCAATAAACGCCAACAATCAGTCTAATTGATTATAGGTAACCAAAAAATATATCAATATTATACCTAAATATTTTTCTAGGTACAAAAATATTATTTTTGAAATTATTATATGTATTATACATCTTTGAAATCAATAACTCTTCAAAAATAAAAATATAGCACGGTGAATTGTAGAATGACACAGTGGAAGAATCGGTTAATCAGCGAACAGGAAAAGGATAAAAAATAAATTTAATACGATATATCGACTTTAGAAGAGCGCGATTAGGCCGATTGATGTGAATGGCAATATAGTAAACAGCTGATCTAGTGCCTGCTACAAAAATTCTGTTTTGAGCTTTAGTTATATCATTTATGATACAATAATTGTTATATCTGAATATAACTCTTGATATCAAATGAAAAATAATTTTTATTGTATTTTAAACCTTTTTACAATAATAATACATAAATCTAGAACACGATAAATCTAATATATAGCGATTAAATATTATAGTATATTAAGAAGTATATGCTGCGAGAGATAAAGATGTCATTTATTTAATTGACTTTTTTTGTTATTTCGATTGTATAAAAATATTAGCTTTATCGTAGTATAATTTATCATATATGGCCACCTTGGATAAGGTAGACGTTTATGTTACAAATATAATATTATTAAGTAACCATATCATTTATTTCATGGAATCGATATTTTGAGTTTTTTTAATTGTATTGCAAAGTGAGGCAGACGTTTATGTCACAAATTAAAGGTAAACTAAATAGGTTTAAGTGGATACACCTCAAACTATTTAAATATGTAATACATAGTATGCTCGTACATCAATTTACTGCAAATTAAGCTTAGAAAGTCGCGTTTATATATTGCCTTTAAAGATCAAGTTTATACATACATTTATATACAATACCTATTTCGTCAGTGAAATTTCACCCTGTAGTTAATGTATTAGCTAAAATATTTGAATGAGTTTAAAGCTTTTAAGATAGAAACGTATACAGGGTTCCTACGCTTTTCACTTGGTAAAATTCCATGACATACTTTAGGTTTTAAAAATTGTATAGTATGCTATAATAAAAATAATAGAAATTCCCCCACACAAACATATCTGGAAATGGTTCTTCTAAATTAAAATTCGATTATTTGAAGTGAAAATAAATGAAATAATGTGTAGTTTATTTTAAAAGTTTACCTAGATTAATGATTGGTGAATACTGTAGAACTTTGTAAAAATTGGAATTAAAATGTTCAGAAAACAAAGAATGAGTAAACTGAAACAATATAAATGAATAAGCCATACATACGTCTTCAGGTTTTAAAAATTGTATAGTAATAATAAAAAGTAATTATATACCTACTCCAAATTAGTAAATTTGGAGTTTCAATTGATTTATGGCTTTCTCCTTTTCTTGTGCAGTTTTTCTCAAATTAATTGATACAACAAGTATGTAGATGCATATCGTTTTTTGCTCCAGCCTGTCGAGCATTTTCATCTGCAGATGTCAATAACTGAGAAATATCCTTCTCTAACCTTATTTTCTTTGAAATTAAACTGTAGCTGTCTCAGCTTTCCGTTTCTTTAAAGTTTCAGTCTCCTTCATCCTTATATATCCGAACATTATACAATATATTTAACAAGTGTATACAAATTACATCGGCCATGTAAAACGGCAAAAATTCAACTTGGCGCATTTAATAGAATTAAAACTCTCACTATACCAAACTGACATGTCTTAAAATTAACCTAATCAGTGGTGCAGTTTACCGTCAATGCCCCGGACACATTCCCGGCAAACGAAAAACCCTATACTCAACAGTATAGGTATCCAATTATCCATACACTACCAATTAATATAATATAACAGTTAAATATAATTAAATTATACTAACTAAATTATAATAATAATACCTCTAAAATCTCAATAATTTCTGTACCAAAAAAGGCAATAAAAACAATCAAGATAATTATTAGAATAGTACATTAATTATCAAATTAATCCGTTAACAATTACAAAATCTCATTAGCTATCTTCTACGATTTAATTACGTGATTTAACAAATTAGATTTTCAAATCAAATTTAAACAAACAAAGTCACCCCATAATTGGCCACTGGCTAAACTTGCAGAAACATTTATTAAACCAAAATATATTTCATTCCAACACCTAATTTAATCCATATCTCGTAATCAAAAGACGCACCAAAGGTAGCCCAAATCAATTAACGTTATCATTCATGTCGTACCATATCTGTGGGAACATTTTGCTCATCCAAAAAAATGTGGTACTTTCGTCTTGAATTTGCCGCAGATGAAAGGAGCTCCTTGTTAATAGGAATGTTTTCAATGACACCAGCATGATGAATTGCATCTAAAATCACATGTCTGGCAACAAGAGACAATGATTGTTGGTTGTCATGAATGGCTTCGTTCACTGAGAAACCCCTCTCCACCATTACTTGGCTGTGAGAAAGTATTAAAAGAGTTTTTAGTACTGACCACAACTTCTGATACTGGCTTTTATTCTTCAACAAAGAACTGTAAAAAGTGCTTATCTGGTCAGATGTTTTTGAGAATTCAGAAAACTTGGAAGAATGGTTCTTCAGTACATCAAATAGAAAATCATTAAATTGTCTGACAACTAACTCAGCACTCTCAATATTAAAGCAACCAGCATTGCACAAAGTTGCTTCACAATTCTCAAATGTAGTTTTACACATATCTTGTTGGTTCAGAATGTTTTGAGGATTTAGACATGAAATGTCCCTCACTAAGAAATAAGTTATTGGGGACTTAGCTAAAGGTTTTTTAACAACAGCCTGGAAAAAAGATATGCACTGTTTTTTTTAAGAAAACAGATTTAGGTCTGAAATTTTAAATGTATTTCTTAGATTTTCCAATGTAGTCTTTGTAACCAAACCACCATCAATTGCACCTGTGTCTTTTTGGATTTTCTTTCTTAGCAATATCAATGCTCTTCACATTGGCTGGTGTAAGGCCAATGAGACATTCAGGTTTCATTATTCTGGTTAGCAGGTTTCCAATCAGTTCGAACAAATCATCAGCCATGAATGGTAGCATTGGCTTATCAAATTGATATTCCTGTAAGAATAAGGTTCAAGTAAGGTTCAATCTGGCTAGCAACTGAAATAAAAAATTGTGCCTTTGGTAAAAACAGATGACTTCTTCTTATACATTTGATGGTTTCAAATGATATCAATTGTGGTTCCTTGGTTAATGATATGACATACATTTTTAGATATGGCAGGATTTTAAGGTCTTTCACAACAACAGAAATGTTTTCCAACCACTGATGACTGCAATTTTAGGTGGTAAATATGTACAACTTGTGAGACGTCTAAAGTCTTCAGTACGAGCTGGTGAGTCTTTAAAAAAGTAATACATGTAAAATAAAAGACAAGAATGCACAATTTTTTGTTGAAATTTATATAACCTATAGTATGCCATGAAACAAAGTTACTTAGTAAAAAAATGGAGTGACACTTTCCCCATTTTCCATGACTTTTCTAAAATATCTCATTTTTCCAGGCCTGAAAAATCATTTTTAAAATTCCAAGACTTTCCAGAAACGTAGGAGCCCTGCGTATAAAGACATTCATGAAAGCTACTTATTTTCAGACAATGCAATTTCTCCGGTTTTAGATTATGTGTCAAATTATAATAGCTATACAACATTCTACTGTTTTTTTATTTGTATGTACATATTTAATATATTATACTTTAACAACTAAATACCAAAAAAGTGAATAAAAAAAAGTTATATAAATTGTAAAGAATTAACTAAATATTTTCAATTATAATTTAACGATTTCGTATTCTGATTAATAAGCATCATTCAAGCAAGCTATATTATCTATACAATAAAAATAACATTATCACACAAAGCTAACTGAATAAAATTTATTTAAAGACAGCTTTATTTTGCATCCAATATTAAAATATAATAAAGTTTGTATAAAAATCTAGTATTTTCTGGACTAATAACGAACGAATATTTATTTATACCACAGAAGACACAATTTGTGGATAACTATCTGAAAGAAATACATTTCTTTTTTGTATTTACTTCTTTATTATATACTTCTATTTACCAGTATAACTTTTATCCTAATTTTACGAGGATAATATAGTACCAATAATATTGATTTTCATAAAAATATGCGCCAACTTTTTTGAGTATCATTATGCCTCTCTTCTGTTAATATTTTTTATTATCACCAAATATGAGAATACAATTCAATACTTGTATAATAGATTACATATGCACATATTTGACAATTTCATGTCGTACATAACTAAGAAAGATGGCTGATACTTTGTATTATATTTGCAAAATTAATATGCAAAATAAATAAAAACCAAACTCTATCTAACACATACAAATATAGTATAAAATTAAAAAATAATCAATCAATTTACAAGTAAAGAAATCGCTAAATGGCAATTTAATGATAAATGGTATTAATCATATTATGAGAAGCGCATTCCATCATCCATAAAAATAGATAATATTTTAAGAATAAATACAACATTTCCATTTTATAAATTAGATTCCTGATTATGACTACAGTAAACAATAAAATAATTCAGATTTTCTCTGAATAAACCCTAAAAAAGAATTGAAGTGATAACAATAAAATTATCTAACTGAAAGAAGACATCTGTAGTGGGTAATACTGAAATTAGCAAACCAACACAGGAGCATCGTCAAGTAAACCAGCAATTTAATAAGTAAAAGAATGTCATCAACTCAAATATTCAAACAATATATCAAAATTGAAATAAGACAGTATTATGTACACAAAATTACGATGACATGGTTAGGGAGAAAGACATTGCACTGCATTGCGATAACACACATTTTTTGATTGTTTATTGGATGAAAAATGATCAACATGATCCGTCGGAAAGAGATCAAGTGAATTCGCATCGATGGCCGCATCCAGTTGGACAGTCATCTCGCTGTTTTAGCCAATCCTGAATGAAATAGATAGGGTCGAGTTATCACTTTGAATATTATAGTATATAAAATATGCAATTATTATAATAAAATGGTGCTATAGAAATCAATTTACACACTTTGAAAACATTTTACAAAAATCCTCTGATAGAAGCAATATGCCCATTAGAACATTTCTTTTAACATCATGTTACTTTTAAATAAACCATATTGACTTCAAAAGAGCCACAGAATACCCATTTCTACATTATTGGCTAGTAGAATACAATTTATTCCTCATTTTTACCATTTCTCACTTTTCTCGAAATGCAGATTTGAGCCATTTCGGTCTTTTTTTTAAATGCGCATTTTTTCCCTTTGAAATTTCTGCGTATATATTTCGTATATATATATTTCTCGTATATACTATACTTTTTCCATCATTTTCTCGACTTCTCTTTTTGACAACTTGTGAATTAGGCTAAAAAACGCAGGAAAAGAGAGGGAGAATAAATTGTATACTACTCGACAAATTGACAAACGGAAAATCTACAAATTCTTAATATTCTTAGAAAATTGACAAAATCGCAATTTATTTTATTTGCAAAAAATGCATTTAGCTCAAATTCATAGATCATATCAAGGAGGTGATATGATAAGGATAAAAATCATCATCTAATTTACCAGGAATTATAGGGGCAAAATATTCTCCAGAAAAACATCTACCAGGTCATAATTATACAGGAGCAAATACAGGAGAAGATATTCGATTAGATGAAAATGATAAACCAAAAGATGGTGAAAAACCAATTAATAGAATTGATCCTGTTGCCTACAAACGTAACATTTTATATAGAGATAATTTTGATTTAGAAACTCGTTATAAAGCAGATCAACAAATGATTAAAGAATTAGATTCAATTACAAATCCTACATTTAGAGAAAAAGTTGAACGATTTATTACCCCTTCCCTACCACACCATTTCGCGATCATTGCGTGTCCAACCGATGACGGATATATCCGTCTTTGAATCATGCT
>JAYRBW010116412.1:0-17521 GCA_036023295.1 Invenusta paracnida
TATATTATGACATTGTAAACTGTAAACTACTTTATTGTGTTGGGCACTGACGAAGCTATTATATAGCGAAACGTTTGCTTATTTAACAATAAATTGTATCCGAGAAATTTAAAACTTCTTATTTTCTTTTATACACATATATATATATATATATAGATAAGTATTCTGTATTTATTATCAGCGATGGGCTAACTTTACATTCAATATAATATAATAAAATACATTTAAAAAATATAATAATTACCTATAAATAATATATACTTAAAAACTGTATTCAACATTTATGATTTACAGTCTTGTTTCTAAAAACTAAAGTAGTTCATTTCAATTTCAATTCATGACATTATAATTTCATCTATAAAAATTATATCAGTATTATAGGCCTTTAATAGTTCAATATTGTATTTTCATTTCTAAAATACTTATAATAATCCACAATGAAATATAAATAATATTTTTAGATAACATAAATTAATAATTAAAACAAATTTATTTTTAATTAAATAGGTAATGCCGATTTATTTACACGTAAGTATTTATATTAACTAAAATGATATTTTGTAAATATCGTAAACTAAGAATAAAAGTTTTGTAGTATTTGCAGTACATATAATAAATACCACATATTAAGAATATATGCGTAGATTTTTTAAATTTCGTTCTCACAACAATAAAAAATAATTTATCTTTTCAAGTAACGTGTCTTATACATAACATGTATAATTTTTTCATTTGTATGATAAAAATAAAAACAACAAATTTTCTACTTTTGTAAAATATATTAGTAGTTAAACACGCAAATAAAATGCAATTGAGGTATTATTGGTTTATTGATGAGTATTTCAGCATTCTACTATATTATACCTAACATTAATTAGTCAACTTAAACAAATGGCCAGTGCTTAGCTGTATGTTGTTAAAAAATCTGGACAATTCTTTTTGGCATATAAATAACGGTAACACTATGATATAAACTTAGGAACATTTTGAACGGAAACTTAAACTATATTTAACAAAAAATGTGCCTTATACTTTTATACCTTTATGGTTATTCGAATTACAAAAGTTCCTCTGTCACATTTTTATTTTATTCAAATTTTTATTAAAAATGATTAAGCTTAAATATTTATTGTAGAATTGGCAATATATGAAACATAATGCAAACTCTGTATATTTAATAGTATAGCTGCATTATCAGAAACAAAAATTTGGAAGGTTCAATAAGTTGATATATTTTTAATGTTTATACATACAAAAACATTTCCTTCGGTTTGTTATTATATTGGCATCTTCTACTAAATAATATTTTAATGCCATGTTCTATTAATAAAGATTGTCATGCATGATTCGAATTAATTAAGTGTCAGATAAAACATAGTACAAAATAGAACAAGAATACAATTTATAATTTCTGCTATTTTCAAGCTTTGTATAATACATTTATTTCACAAAACTATTGTGTTGTTTTTGTGAACTTAAGGGAGGACTAAAAAACAAATATTTTTTCAGTTTATTTGATGTCTGTATTGATATCCTTAATTATTTAGTTTATCGTTGATTCAGTTAATGAGTTGCCAAACCATTCTTTCTATATACTTATATATTTCTGAATTTTCCTTTGATTTTTATTCTGTTTCACTTCTTTTTTGTTTTTGGGGGTCTTATATTTATATTTGCATAATTAATTATTCACTTTAATGTATATTTAAATATATATATATATGTACATTTAAGGAATTGTTGTATATATTAGGTACATTTGCCTTACAAATCTACTTAGATTATATATATTACCCGTTTGTGAATTATATGTATAACATTATTTCACATTGTACATTTTATCTTTGAAATTCTTTTATATGAGTTCACTCAAATAATAATTAACTGAATGTTGAACTCATTTATCATTACATGACATCGAAATTTTAAAATAAAACTGAAGTAAATTAGTTTGTGATTTCAGAAATAAATTTTACATATTTCATTGAAATATTGGCAATAATAATAAAAAAAATGTTATACGAGTAAGTATTCGGACATATATGAAAAATTTAAAAATACGCATTTTTTGTATTATACAGCAGAAATATTGTAAAAATTTTCATCTTTGCATCTGTAATATTCTCAATATTAAAAAAGTATTACGGACTGCAGTTTTTATCCATAATGAATTCTGAAATAGTTTCCTTATTAATTTTTCGACAATTATGTTAAAGAAACCCTTTCATGTAAAATTATATAAAATGAGTCGACTTCCTTCTTCCCAACATAATGTAACATTTTTACAAAACTATAATTATTAAGTTTCCTTTTTTAATTATATGAAAACATATACATTTATTAATGTTTTAGGATAATTGTATTTTACGCTTATCTATTTATAACCACCGACGTTTTTTATTTTTTATAGAGAAATATTTACTATTCAATATAATTAGGAGTTGTGTTTTATGCACATCTAACTCAGTACATTGCATAGGTATAGATTGAGATATATATAAAATTAAATAATTTATTTTTAGAAGATTTATTTATTTACTGAGCATGGGTGTATCTTAACCATTTGTATAAATTACAAATAAACTATAGTAATATAATTTTATTATTAAAAAATATTCAAGTAAAACTAACAGAAATATCTACCTACTACGAAATTCAAAATCTTGATGACCACTTAAATAATGAGTAATATACATAATTAATACTTATAGATATTTATTACAGAAGTAATAAATGGATGCTAGCAATAATAATTAGTGCTGACCACTTTAAACTTTACTATGAAGGATAATTTCACGCTTGATGTATTATTTTGAAAATGAGCCTTAACTATAATAGAATGAGCTAATCGTGCAACAATATAAAATTTGATTGTGTGTGGAGATATTTATTTATTTATTATTTATTCTCTATTTTTTTAATAACTATATTTGTATATTTATCGTTGCATATTTTGAAAAACAAAACTTGATATTTTGGAACAATTTATTTCTATTTCATGTTTAAATTATATCGATGCAGAAGAACTAGAGAACATTTTTAATTTATGTATGTAAATTGATCTTATAGTTACAATATATGTACAATATGTGTGTATATATATTTTTATTGTTATGGACATTATATGTCTGTAACATGTTGGCCATAATTTATTTATGAATAATTTACTTCAGCATGCTATTTGCTTGACATTGTGGATCAAACCATTGCTATTTGCTTGACATTGTAGATCAAATCATTGCTATTTGCTTGACATTGTGGATAAAACAATTGCTATTTGCTTGACATTGTGGATAAAACAATTGCTATTTGCTTGACATTGTGGATCAAACCATTGCTATTTGCTTGACATTGTAGATCAAACCATTGCTATTTGCTTGACATTGTAGATCAAACCATTGTTATTTGCTTGACATTGTAGATCAAACCATTGTTATTTGCTTGACATTGTGGATCATACCATTGCTATTTGTGTGCCATAATTGCGTTACTCTAATGTACACACAAACATTACTGCTGAAATGAGAAACCTTATCATAGAAAAATGTCAGAACATCTTTATGACATTCCCTAGTGCTTTATCATATATAGAAATGGTATGAAACCAAACTCAGTCTATATAACGTTTAGGAAAGTAACATTCAATTACATATATGTATACGTATACACATACATTGTGCATATTTATAAAAAGTTCATGAAATTTACATGCACATATTTTTAATACACATGAATTAAACATCTAAACAGATAGTAAAGATGTATAATTGTGCATATAACATTTTTATTATAAGTTTAACCCCCTGGAGACTATAAAGAGACCTACTATAAATAATTATAATTATTAATAAATATTTGCATATTAAATAATATATAACTTGTATTTACATTTTATTTTCCATTTAAGATCGAATTATTGTATACTCTTAAATATAATTGTTTAGGCATTTATTCTAAATAGTACCCTTTATACTATACAATAGGTACATAGCTATTTTGTTTGAATTAATTCAATAAAACGTATGTATCAATGAAAAAAGTATAATTAATTAGACAATAAATTTAATTGCACAGCGCATTACTAGAGACTACATTTTCCCCTTTTCAAGTAAACAAACATTAAATTGTAAAGTATACTGCATATAATAGTCTACAGAATAATAAATTGAATAAGAAAAAAAACTTACAAGGTGGGTCTATGTAAGGATTAAGTAGAATGGCACCTATTAGGTACATCACACTAAAGAACATTAGGAGAAAGATAGTGAAATCATGAGCCTAAAACACGCTAAGGAAAAAGGGGGCACGTTATTGTAGCATAACTATACCGTGTAGCTTAATGTTATAATTCCTCCTTTTTTATTAATGTGTTACTTAACGCTAATTAACCCAGCTTGTATGATTTTTTTGTATTTTTGTTTTTCTTGTTCAATTCATAATTCTAGACTATTGGCAATTACAACAATTATACATTTATTGTAACAAAAGATGGGATAATGTTGTCTGTTTTTTCTAGTCTTTTATTATTATTTAAAATTATTATTATTTAAAAGCTTGCGTTCTACCAAATATTCATAATTATCAATGATATTTCATTAAACCTTTTTCAGAAATCATAATTATAATTATACTTATAGTTATAATCGTAATCATTATCATTGAACATTTAAGGAATTCATAAATGTCTAATGTATGTAGTGTAATAGATTAATTTCTTAATTAGTTTTCTGAATTCTATATAAATTTAAAAATTACGCTTTTTAGATTTAAAGCATTAAATTTAGCTAACTTATTAGATTAGGCTATATTTTTTTTTAATAATTGTATTTTTTTGAACAATGAACATTATTACATGTATACCGTCAATGTCTCATTTGTTTGTTTAAACTAAACGAAATTATGATAAAGGGTGCCATATGTGATCTTAATATTTTAATAAATGTGTTTCTCACAAGCATAAACTACTGCAGGACTGGTTTCGATCTGGTTGGATCTCATGATCATCTACAGGCAGGTTTGAACCTGTCGGAATGGTAGGCGGACGCTCTACCACTCGACCAATCAGGCTGCTTGTGAGAGTTATTACTTCCGTAATACATAACCGATCAAGTGCTTAACTCTCATAAGCAGCCTGAGTGGTCGAGTGGTAGAGCGTCCGCCTACCATTCCGGCGACCCAGGTTCAAGCCGGTACTGCAGTGGTTTATGCTCGTGAGAAACACATTTATTGAAAAGATTAAACAAAAGAATTTAGGTTTTAGCGAAAAATGGTTGTCAGATTAGCTGTTTTTCATTTGATTGTAACTAACTATATATATGTAGGTATATAACTTGATAAAAAAGTGGGGTTTCCACGTATCTGAAGAAATTGCGTTTTGGTTTTTGTTAAGTATATAACTATCTGCGTTCTACCAAATATTCCTAATTATCAATGGTTTCATAAACCTTTTTCAGAAATCATAATTATACTTATAGTTATAATTGTAATCATTATCATTCTACATTTAAGAATTTCAGAAATGTTCAATGTATGTAGTGTAATAGGTTAATTTCTTAATTAGTTTTCTGAATTCTATATAAATTTAAAAATTACACTTTTTAGATTTAAAGCATTAAATTTAGCTAACTAATATAAATATTCGTAATTTATATATAAATATATATAAATGTGCTTCCGAGTAAAGGATTAAGTTCATTTGTATCGTATATAACTATGTCTATATGACTATGTATGAAGTATAATATATAAGTTATTTCAATATTGCACAAAATGAGAATAAAAAATAGAAATAAAGATAAATTGGTAAATAAGTATCAAGGCAATTGTTATAATTTTCTTTTAATTTTCATTAAAATTGGGCAGCATTTTTCACATCGTTTCAATTATAATTTCGTTTTCAAAATTAGTAACTATTTTAACAACATGTTCAATGTTTGTATTAAGTATGTCTAATATCTAGAGAAAGTAATCAAAAATATTCTTATCTCATTCACCGCGGTAACTAGTTAATAAGTAGGTACTTTAGCGCCTTTTCGTAAGTTCTGATATAACAATTATATTATAGTCCTCGGTGCATTATATGATTAGAGGATATCGAATACTCTCCTCTTTTTATTAATTACGATACCTTTCGGAAAAGATTACTTATGGCACATAGAGACCGTTTCCCTTATAAAATGCAAAATCTACAGACAAATATTCAAAACGAAACTAAGTTTATTTGTCATCAGAAAAGGATGTTGCCACTTGTTGATAACGAAAAATAACGTTACGACTGATCTACCGTATTATTATTTAAATTCATTAAATAGATACATACACATATATATACATATATATATATATTTATATAAAATCATTAACTTAAAAGAATAATTACTTGATTTAAGTAACATAAATATATTGCTACTATCTTTCAATAGAAATAAAGCAACGAATTATTTTTTCAGTTATGTCCGTTTGATTTATTGCATGAATAGATCTTTTATAGCGGCAATGGTTTATTTTGATAAGTCATGAAATAGTTCAACGTGCATTGCAACTCTCAGCGAGTCAATAATTCACTCAATCTTCAGAATGTTATTAAATTATTAAAAGCCTTTCTCCAGCCAGTTTGTGGAGCAGAAACTGATAAGTAGAGTTGTAGTTAATTTTGGAGTAAATGTCTTTGAGTCGGTTTGAATCAAAGGGAAGGTTGGAGATACTTAAGTAAACGCGGCATTATCTTCAAATCAGTTTTTTCTTGACTTCTTATATGCAGTTTGCAAGTCTTCTTCTCAATGTGAGTTAGGTAGATATGATTTTATTGCTGTCTAACAATTTTTGCTGAAATTTCGTTATATATAACTTGCGTATAGGTTAAGTAGGGTTCATGTGTACTAATTGTAGGGTATCTAGTAGTGGAAGCATTTCGACAAAATGCGACAGAATGTCTACAACTGACAGAGTAAGTTTCAATATAAGCTATGATACGCAAAACACGCTGTTTGAATAAGTTTTATGTCTTCACTCTGATTTAATTATTTTATACATGTAGATTTTTGTTATGTAAGTATCTTATAATGTTGTTGATTTTTCTAATTTAAACTTGAACATTGCACTATTGATAAACTAACATTAAGACAGGGGCTTAGCTACCATAGGGGCAAGGTGGGGCCCCGCCCTCGGGACTGACATGTGCCCTTAAACGACAAATTTGAATAACTTTTTGTATCAATTAGTTGTTGATTATTATTTAAATACCTACACGACTCCAGAAGTTCAAAATGAAATCCTACAATTGTTATCTCATGATGTCTACCCCATTATGGTAGACAAAACTTCTGATGTTTCAAACCGTGAGCAAATGGTGCTCTGTATTTGGTGGGTGGATGACACATTTTTAACCCACAAAGAATTCATTGGTTTGTACAACCTTGAGAATACTCCCTCCGGTCATTTAGTAGCAGTCATTAAAGACAGGTACTTCTACGACTGAATCTTCCTTTGGACAAATACCGTGGTCGGTGTTACGATGGTGCTAGTATAATGATGGGGCATAAAACACGGATGGGAAACAACTGATGGACGAGGAGCTAAAAGCTGTTATAACACACTGTTATGGGCACTCCTTGAATTTGGCCTGTAAGGACTCCATCATAAATATTCCTGTCTTGGTAGTCCAGCGGATAAGTGCCATTATTAGCTAGAATCGTGCATATTGTGATAAAAGCATGAACACTTGAACATTGCTAGAATATAACAATACAAATAAATTTAGCTATAGTGCCAAGCTAGATTCTACCGCATCTTTGGCGGCTATTTTCTAAAATGGCGTCCGAGCGCGCCACTTTCACTTAAAAAGCTAAATATCTCTGAATCTATTGATCAGAAAATCCTAAAATTGGTGTTTACTTATAGGTTTTTAAGGTTAAAAATTCACATAAACACAGCTTAGATACCCTTCGATTGATATTTACATAATTTCAGGAAGATGACCTTTGCTTAATATCATTTGAATACTCAAATTTATGTTGATATTTATGTTTTATCCCAAAGTGTGCGGCTTTGCAGATGGTGTACGAAATGACGAAACTAATTAAGAAACTAACTATACCCAACCGTCAGGCATTTTTTGAAAATGTCCAAAATGCCATCTTTAAGGGTCGACCACGAATACTCATTTTGTGTCTAGCACGATGGACTGTTAAGGCAGAAGTGTTTGAGTCCATTTATTAAAATTACAAAGTACTCATGGACATTAGAGTATAGCAAATAATGACACTACTAATTTAGAAATGCGAGTTCGAATTGGCGGAGTACTACATATCTGCAATTAGTTGGTTCTATTTTCTCTTTAGTGTTGAGATCTCCAAGACCTTTCTCCTCATGGCCCATAATTTCCAAAGACTCTCCAGAGTTGCTGATATTGGCAAGTGTGGGACAGCATGTCATGCAAATTACAATTTTAACGATGAAATCCATTCAAACCAATGAGAGCTTTGAGTTGTTTTGGAAAAGAGTAGAAATAAAGCAGAAGTCATTGGCTGATGTTGAAGAACCAGAGCTTCCACGGAAACATAAGGCATCAAGACAATTTCAGGTGAGTGAGATAGAAGGAGACGACCGTTCGCTTACAGTGAAAGATCATTACTGCCGGATATACTTCAAAGTCACTGACACGCTTGTTTCAACTATAAAAGATTGCTTCAACCAAAAAGGTTACCAGAGGTTGAGATTGCTGGAAGAAACATTGACCAAGTATGAGCTGGACCAAGACGAGTTTCTTTGTGATACAGATTTCGACTTGCCGACACTCGCTTTTTAGTTTAAGTATTGAAAGCTAATTTACCGAAGGTAAAACAAAAAATCAAAGACATCGTAGCATTTTTAAAAACTCTAACTCCTTTTGCAAGGAACAGTGCTCAGTGAAGTTGTCATATTAGTTACTCAGATCTTGTTACACCTGCAACAAATGCAGTCAGCGAATGCAGTTTCAGCGCCCTACGAAGATTAAAGACGTGGCTAAGAAACTACATTTTACAGACAAGACTGAACCATAAAATGTTGCTTCCCAAGATGAAACAGATGTACTCAATTTGACTGATATTGAAAATGACTTTTTTTCAGCCAAAAATGAGCGATATTTGTATATATGTTTATGACCCAGTATTAGCAGTTGCATTTGTGTCTAAACAAACATTTTGTCTTAAATGTTTTGGTTATATTTTATCTGTATAGCCATAGGTAATATTGCTAATTACATATTTTCAAGAATATAATTTAATAATTATTTACATAAACTTTAATAATTTGGCGCCCAGGTCAAATTTGGTATCTACGCCCCTGTAAGGTTGTCTCGTTAATGCCTATTGAGCCTTTTTTTATTATTATTTAACAATATACAGTCTACTTTTTCGAAGAGCCAAAAGAGCTAACTCACATACATCTATTTTTTAGAACGTTAGCATTAAACATGCTTTTTTAACTTAGCAAAAGGCAAACTTTATATTTTCTTTGAATCGCAGTTGTATAATATAAAAGTGATAATAAATAATTAAGATACAGATATGAAAGTGAAATTTTTTTGTTCGATAGACTTATAGTTTGAGTTTGCATGTATGAAAGAAGGAAACCGTATTTAAACAAAACTGATTAACAAAGTTGAGTAGATTCTATTCCTAAAGATGAAAATGAGAGATAAACAAAAAATATTTATATAGTGTGAAAAGTAATGCTTATAATGAATGTTGTATAGTTTTTCCATATTACGTAAAATTGTATAATTTTAAAATTATTTAGTGAAATAAATAATTTAGTTAAATTATCATAGCTTGGAATAAAATGAATAAGCGTAAAAAACCCTTTCAATTTGGAAATGAGCTAAGCAGATAAGCTAAAAATGATAAAGGCATGAAAAAATCAAATGAAAAGATAAATATTATATAAATTAATTGCAACCAAAATTATTCACGCTATAAGTTGGCTAATACAGTCAAAAATTAGAGACAATTATAATGTGCTAATTTAGTTTTAGAAATATCCCAATCAACTTATGCATTATAACGTAGTTTTTCCCATTAAATGTTTAACATTTGAATGTTAATAATATGTACATTTTTTTCAAAATTATGTATACAACTAGAAATTAACATGTATGTTAAAAGTATATTTTATAAAAAGCAGAAGATAGAATTGTCATAATCGTTATACCTGGTTTAATAACTGATATTTGATAATATTGAGAACACATTACTCAAGAGAATTGCTGATCCATTTCGGATTATTTCCAATATTTTTGTTATTATAGATGGTTAGAATTACATATTCTAATTAAAAAAAAGAGTTTGTATTTTTGTTATTGTAGATAGTTAGAATTACATATATTCTAATCTGAAAAGATCTTTCAAAGTTATATGTATGTTCAGAAACATGCATATATCTCTAACACTAATGTCAAATCCACGCGGTATTTTATTACAATTAATAGTATAAGTTAAGCAGCATTATATGCGTGTAGTATACAGTTTCTTTATATAGAAAATGCATTAATTAACATCAAAATGTTATATTTAGGTAAGACAAAACACCCTAGAGTTGTATTAAGTTTATTACAATACACTATAGTTCGTATTCAGTGGTGACTATAATTTACCATCCTATATGTTGTATGATACATTCGAAACGTATGAAACGTATGAAACATATGAAACGAGTGTTAGATGTTTTTTTGTATTTCTCTTTGTAGAGAGATTAGAAATAAGAATGAATGCAGGATATATTTTTTATGTCTTTCTTAGCATATTGAATAGAATCCTTGTTCTGGAAAAAATAAGCTATAAGAAAAAATGGTGGAAATCATATGGTTCAGAACATTAAATAATGCATATATCTACGAAATTAAAAAATGCAATTATTGTCCAAACGTATAGGTATGTGTTCTATTTTAAATAATAAAAATAACATATTATATTATCTAAATAAATAAATAAATATTTTTTTGTTGAGTATTACCATTTTATAACTTTATATTATAATTAAATATATGTATGAGAAGTTAATAATATGTAACCATTAAAGTTGTCCATTGTCATTTATTTTTTAATTTGTATTTGAAAAATATTGCCTAAATCTATGGCTATGACTGCATATTATAGATATATCATGATTTAGAATAGATACGCATATGCTAATAAAACAAAATAAACCAGTTGTACAGGCACAGTTTGGGGATCATGAAATGCATCATAGTTGAAGAATGAAACCTGAAAAATATAACAAAGTAGAGGTTAATTTAAAGAGTTTGGAAGTAGGTTTCCAAGCAAATAAGGGCATCAAACATTAAATTAATGAAAATATCAGTCTAGAAGTTGATGCTTATTCTCGCATCTTGCATAGTGCATTTTGTCGTATTTTGACGATAAAGTGATTATATTTACAGATAGACTATAATATAAAAATTTAAGTAATATGAAAAATTTGAGGCCAAAATTTATAATACCATGTTGTTATGAAAGTTATTAGTTTCCTGTAATAATCTTTCATATTTATTTAAAAATATATATATTTCAATTATTTGATTGTTGTATTATTTGTATTCTATAAGTATTTGTTAGAAGTGATCAGTAATTTTATTAAAGTTACTTGCTAAAATTTGATTTTATAGCTATTAAGATAAAAAAATATGTAACAGCTTCTATACAACATATTAACATTAATATTCAAGGCGTATTGTTATACGGTTGTTATTTTGGAAATGAAATGTAGAGACATGTACTGTAAATTAAGAGGGAAATATATATTTAATAGGGTGTATATTCTCAAACTGTATTATAACACTAATTTTTAACAATAAATATGAATGTTATAAGTATGGTTTAACAAACATTAAAAGTATTGCTATATAGGTAATATTTGTTTGCATTTTATTTAGAAAACCATACAATTTAATTATAATTTTTTCTTAATTTGATGAAGAATATATTATTAATATTATTTAGTGAAAATAAGTAATATAAATACATTTAATAATAATAATATACTATTAATAAAATAATAATAATTTAATCTAATTTTTTTACATATTCAATCACTCTAAGAATGTTTTAAATGAGTTTTATTATGATTGAAATTATATGCACTTCAAAATAAAAGACGAATATTATTTGTATTTACAATATCATTTCACGAAATTGACACAAACAAATAAATTTTCAGAGGAAAATTAAATTATTTATACATTTGCAAAGATGAAAAAAAACTTTTGTAATAAATCCCTACCGAAAGATTTTCATGATGGATATATTTTATCCTTCCATATTTAGGACTGGAATAAATTCAGTTTTAGAATAATCGTTCGACCCAAAATCGAATAAAAACTATAAAATGAAACATCTGACATAATATATTTTATGACAAACCATTGTTGTACCTACTATCGTTGACTGGCGTGACATGTTTTATTTTGTATTCATAATAAATGAGGTATCTGTTTCCTGACGGTTATGAATTTTCATCTTCGCTCATCGCTTTTTCGTCTACAGAAATGGAAATAGTGATTTATAATTGAATTCTAGTTGTAAATATGTGCATTAAATATTTATGTCCATATGTCCACTAAATTTGATTTTATAATTTAGCCAAACTGGAAATTATGAAGAATTACATTCACTAGCTAAATTGTTTATATACATAGTTCAAACGCATATATACAATATGTTATTTATAAGAGACCATTTTATATAAAAAATAAATTGTATACTAGATGGAACTAAAAATATTTTAATGGCAAATCTTGTATAATACCAAGATTGGTATTATCGTGTCATTTTTAAATAATAAACAAATTTCTTTTATCCAAAAAATTAATAATTTTTGTTCCGTCTTATGTATTGAATAGATAGGTTTGTATAAAATAAAAGCATTATTTAAGTTCATAATGTTTAAAGATAAATTGAGTTGCTTAGGTACCCAAACTAATTATTCATCATTTACGATATAGTCTTATGGTACAACCCATTTTAATATACATATATACACATGATGTGTGCATATACATTTTTTTGTCTCTGTGTAATTCATTCTAAACCAAGTTTTTTAAATATTATTTTCACGAAATTTGAATAGCACTTTTCAAATAAGTGAATAGAATTTTTTATTAAGCATCATTATATTGTGCGTCGATTTTTATATTAGAATCATAGAGTAGGCATTCTAGGTTATTCTAGTTCTATGACATTAAGTTCTATGATATTGATTTTATATCTATGAAATAGTTTATAATAAATAATCTATGATTTACTCTAGCAATTTACTCTAGCAATATTGAATTCTTATGCATTAGGTATAATTTTCAAATAATTTTCGACATAAAATTGATATTGTCAGGATAATCGCTGGAATTGTTATCAATAAAAGCTATATGAATTATATACTTCGTTTTTAATTTAACTGTTTAAATATTAATTTCAGCATGAACTAAAAAGTTGAAAAGTTGACCACTAACTGAAAAGTAAAATTTTCTATAAATGAAAAATCAACTTTTAATTAACTACATGTTTAATAAAAACATCCTAATAAAAAACAACATAGGTATCAAAACCTGAAATTACTTTTAGAACTACTCTTCATCATATTTTTTGTTGAATAATAATAAGTTAGATAAGATAAGATAAGTAAGCGTTTTTATTGTATAGTAAATAAATAAATGTACCAATCCGGATGGGGAATCTAGGTACAACAAATAATCATGAAAATTAAAGATACGATAAAGAATGAAAAGTAACAGAAAAGTTATAATAATAATATATAAGTCTATAAGTTAATTTTATGTTTTAGTTTTTTAATTATTTTAATGGACTGCATGCAGTTAATTAATTTTTTTTAATGTGTTCAATATTATGGTGATAGTGGTCGAATTGATTTGGGAATATTTTTCAGATGCAATCAGTATAAAAATATTATATAATTTTATAATAACTTATATATATAACTTTTCTTGTATAATATTATATCTATATTTCTATAAAATAAAATAAAATAAAATTTTATTTTGATTAAACTATAATTAAGAGTACATGTTAATACTTACCTACAGCTGTAGTTTGAATTGAGCATTACCAGAAAAATGTAATTATAAATGGATTTATACATTTTGCATTTTGCATTATGAATTTTGATATTATAAAAACATCCACTGACTCAGAACTCTTCTTTTATAAGACAAGAATCATACCAAACTTTTATAAGATTCCATATATACTAGGGAGCAGGAGGAGTTTGGCGGGCGATAGGATTCGTAACACCTTTCTTTATTATTGAGCCTTTTTAGTCTATAGTTTTGAAACTGGGAATTGTTGTAAAACAGTGTTTTCTGCAGGAATATTAACCTTTTCAAAATTGGATTTAATTTAAAATTATGGATTAATCCCCTGAGTATCAGGTTGTTTAATGCTTCCATATCCTGGTAAGGGGAGGGGCTGAGTAAGCCCATGAATAACTCTAGTGAGAAATGGTTAACATTAAACTATAAAGAAAAATAGTTAAAATTGATTATTCTTAAAAAAATAATTAAATAATTAGGTATATTGTATTTATGAAAACATATTTTATTTTACTTCATGATTTATTATTTAAAAGTAACCTTACATTTTCTTATGATTGTAATACAAATTTTCTCATTTTGATGCTTTGGATTTTTCAGGCGACTGCGACATAACTTTAAGATGATGTATGAAATAAAAATAAAAATGAACTATGAATATCATAATAGGGTAAATTGCATATATTGTCTTGCCAGGGTATATATATATATCATAATTAATTAGTATTTAGGTACATCCTATATATACCCTATTTTACCCAATAGTCTATTTAATTAGTATTACTAATTAATTATGATTTATATACCTATATATCCCAAAAAGGTAATATGCAATTTACCTATCTATTTATTATTAGCGGGGTTAGTCATATATATATAATTTATAATCTATATCATGTTAAAAGTAGAGAAAATTTAATGTATGTATGCATGTATGTAGCAAACCAGCTATATACTTAGCAATATAAGAATGTAATCTAACAGTTAAAGTTTTAAGGAGAGTGGTTACCAAGTGTCTAGGACTTCTGCCTTCAAGCCCGAAGGTATGTACATAGGAAAAATAACCTCGATACACACTCCTGGCTTTAACAAACTCATTTGCACTGCAGCTTTGAGTTAATTAATTATTGATTAATTAGTTTAAGCTCTACGGCGACTGATTAATTATGATTTATATATATATCCCGGACAGGTAATATGCAATTGACTTTATATTATTAATATTAATAGATGGGTTAGCCATATATATATATATCTATAATTTATAAATTATATGAATATTATGTTAAATTTCATAATTATTGGCTATATTTTATATGCAGTATATATATACCTATAGATCAATTTGTATAATACAAACATTATTTTAGATAATTATTATTAACAGGAACTTTTTAATATTATATATTATAATTTGAAAATTACAGCAAAAATAACAGCTGAGTAGTCCCCGATATACGTATATATATTATATATATATTTTTTATTTAGTAATAAAGATCCTATTATAGTGCATAAAACTTTGATTTTAAGTAGCATTTAAGGAAATATGTTAATTAATGTTGTCTTTGTTCCTTTTGCAATTTTTAAGAGTTTGTATGATTTCTAAAGCATTGCTATATACAGAAACAAAACACATTCAAAGATTTTCTTCATATTTTAGTTATTTATTTTTAGTTATTAATTTAATTAAATTTGTTATTTATATAATTACTATAATTAATATTAAATGAAATATAGTGCTTAATTTTCTTTATTTCTCACTGTTTTTATGTTACATTTTATTATGTGATTTTAACAAACTTATTTCTTTTTCTAATGTGCGCTCTTTATGTATTATTATACTGGAGACAGAAATTGGTGACAGAAATTTCATATTTTATTTAAGTCATAGTTATAAATATTATACTTCTAATTTTTTGCATTTTAAAATTTTGTTAAATGTAATGACAATTTTATTAGAAGTATATTAAAAATATAATGCAATTTATTTTTGTTAAATCAACATTGAAAAAACGCTCTTTAAATATTTGCTTTATAATCAAGTTTATGAAAATATTCCTTAAATAATAAAAGACGGAAAAAATTCCCGTGTTTATAATTCTTTCAACTAATCCTTTAACAGAATAATATTAACTCTTTATCGATTGTTTTTTCTTTGATGGTTAATATGGTTAATTTTGTTGTTTGTAATATCCTCATTTCATCTAAAACTTGGAAATATATATATATAAATGTTAAAAAATAATCCCAAAGAATATTTTCGATGATGTATGTTTCAGCTACTTGATTCTTGAAATAGACGCTTGTAAATTTAAAACATATTGTACAGAAATTAATTTTCAAAAATACTAAAAAATATACAAAAAATAACTATAAGTGAATAATTCTAGCGATTTGCAATGCCACCTTAAGACCTGTTTTTAACAATTTTTAAAAATATATTCCATAAGCATTTCTAAAAATGATCACTTATAAATGGTGTTTAATTATAATCACCTCGTGCCATTTTTCCAACGTATTCATGATTATGAGTGCCTGTTATGCTCTTGCATGACGTCGTGTTATCGTATGATTTCGTTATTTATGTTATTTTGAGCGGCAGTGGTGCGGTAGTTAGAATATTGTGCTACTGAATTATACTTGTGTTCAAATACATTGTTAAAAAGATGGAATATGAATAAAATATGATAGTTGATAACTAGAGTTTTGGTGTAAGAAGAAAGGTTGAGCTAATTTCCAAGAATACTTATTTAAAGCCTATATGATTATTAAGGAGTCCGAAAGAAGAAGAATTAAGAATTAGAAGTGGAATACCTGATTATTTATTGTCTTTGGTGAGTTAGAATTATACGCTACTAAAATTCTTAGTTAAATTATAATGTACAGGACACAAAAATAATGTTAATGTTAGCTAATAAATTATAATTTAATGTCTAAATATATTGTTTTAATATGATCATAAAATTGTGTCTTTGGTGTATTTTGATACTCAGGCATAACTAATTAATTACTCAATTTAATCTTTATATTGCGTAGAGTCAGAGATAGGAATTCTAAAGCTAGATTTGGTTAATGTTATCTATATATAACTATTATCACGAACTTGTATTTATTATATAAACAATAGAAATCGAGTCAAAAAAATCATGCAATAATAGATGGGAATATAGTGAAATACATATTAATAATTCATCTAGAATCACACTTAACGAATAGTATATTATAGTAAAATTGGGAATATCCACAAATACGAATTTAGATTTATGCCCTGGCTACCCTGGCTATAGCCAGGGCACTTTTTTCAAGACTATCTTGAGTATGTAAAAAAAATATTATAGGCCTTTTTTAAGGTGGCGGTGCTTAGAGGAGCTAAAAGGAATATTAAAGCAACATGATTTAGGCGCCTAAAACAGGACAAGGTAAATAGAGGAGCTAAAA
>JAYRBW010116423.1:0-17520 GCA_036023295.1 Invenusta paracnida
TATGTTGTTCCTATTTAAAAGCACCCCTTTTACTGGAAATAAAGCCAATATATTATTATTATTATTATTATTATCTTTTTGTAAACGGCATTATTCCAAGTCTAATTAATTAGTTAACTAAGAATAATGATTTCTTACCGCTTTGTACATTATACAAAATACTTTATTTAGAAACTGAACATTATAATTGGAATTACAGCTCTTTAAAATAGCGCATTACTTTTATTAAAATTAATTGCCTAATAAACTATGCAATTTAATGCACTATAGATATTTATTTATCTACTTATATATAAACGAAAATATCATTTAATATAAATTTCTCATTATAACTTAGCTTTTACATTCAAGATCGATAGATTTCTTTCATTCCTGATATCCTTGATATTCCACTCCTAAACCCTGGAGTTAATTATCTTAATTTGTTAAATTGGGTTGAGCCTCTAACCGCAAGTGGATTTCAACAACCTTCAAGGGATAAAAGAACCCTATATCCACTTCAATCAATCCCGTTGTTTTAACATTTTTTGAGTACTTTGTGTATATTATTGAGCTGAGGATTTAGCTTATGCGTGTGCCCCTTTATATGATATATACCTCTTTTATTTTTAATCTTGAGACTGAATTGAATTTGAGCACCACGTTTTATACAATGCATCCGATGCGATGTGCGCTTATAAAAAGCCAGAAAGATTGATATATAGATACTTATATAAAGACCTATATATACATAATCTTTTCAGACCAACAATATAGGAATCTAAAAAGAATCCTTATATACATATATATATATCATGGAACTGAAACTATCAACTTTGTGTTATCAATATGTATTTGCAGTAATATTTCTCCATTGCAGCCATATTACATAGGTACATAAAAGAGATAATATGCAGTATATGTATGTATAGCTACAATATTATTAATACAAGAGAACCGTAAGTAATACATAATATAATCAAAAACAGGAAGTTTCTCGATTAATTTAAGCAATATTATGTGTTTGGTTCTAAAGAATCTTAGCTTTATACTTTAGTTGGTAAATAATAATATTGGAACAATAAATAGACCAGTAAAAATTTAAACAAAATTAGCCCAAATTTTTAATGTTTTCAAAATCATGAGTGCTTATAAATATTATGGATAAACGGAGAACTTTCAAAATATAATACAATTCTAATAAAGTAAATTATAAATTGATTAGTTCATACTACTAGCAGAAAGGAGAGAGAACTGGACAGCACTTTTTCAACCTTGTTAGATGCATCACTTTAATATCATTATGCCTAAAGACCGAGTTTCAGCTGATAAAATAACCAAAAGCTGGCTATATAGACTCGCAGTTAATTATTGTAGAATACGCCACCGCTTTCTAACTCAGACATTTAATTATATAAAAATAACAATTAAAAAAAAAAATAATAGGCCACTGTATTATCATATATAGGTAAGTAATGCACACATATGTCCATAGATATATATCCCTACGGTCGAAGTAAAACTATATATATACTTTTAGAAGTGTATATCTAAGTAAGAAATTCGTGTCTACACCACTTTTGACTTTTCCTTTCTAGCACACATATTCTCTCCTTACATATTTATTACCTTCATTATTTGACGAACAACATTGTCATTGATATCGCTATCTAACGGTTATCACGATAGAATTATTTCGATTCCCACTTGGAAGATAATACACAAACATTTTACTCTGTCTGTAGCTCCTTTATTGTTTGATCTCATTTCTAAGTCGAATCATATATACACATGTATATCTTTCTTGTATTGCTCTAAGTCACCTAATATTTATGCATACTCAATGCACAAAAATTATAGCTAACAGGTAGCTGAGTTTCTTTTAGCGCAAATATCCTCAAAAGTTCAAAGACAATAAAGATGCTTTTTATTATTGATCGAAATAATTAATGTAAATCGTTGATATATTTATGCATTCTACTCATTATTCCGAAAGTCACCACACACAATGACTCATGGCTATAGATAAACTTGTTATTTAACGCAATTTTGGAATATTATGTACGGTAATACACTCATAATATATTGTAATTAAGAAATTGTAACATAAAAACATGTTTCCTCTATTGAATTCCTTCAAATAATCACATCGACGTATATATATGTATTAACATCCCAGCTTCATTTTCATAATATACTCTCAAATATGTTTGATAAATTCTAAAACAAAATGCAATAAACAATTTCTTTTTTGAACTCTCAAACGTTTTATAAGAGTGTAAAATAGTTTTGCCCGATAGAAAAAAGCTGGTTGAATTTCATGGGAATAAATCAATATAAGAACACGATAATCTATAGATGTACGACTTCGAACGAAACTTCTCACATTTTTCTAAAACAAATTCGGAAGATAGTATTATATTTTAATTTGTGTCAGAGCTTGTTAAATATTTAGCAGTAAAATATATCCTCTTGTATTAAGTTAAAGGGAGTCTATAGAGGGATTTGACCTCGGCATAAAATTACTCTTCAACTCCAAGATGAGGTTTTTTATTCGTAAGGTTATTCGATTTGAGAATTGTACCATACATTAAGTCACTGTCATTTCCAGTAGTATTAGTGTCACCTGTAAGTTAGGTGACTGAATAACTTCACCCTCAGTGAGTTAGGTTAAAGGATTTCATAAACGAGTTTTTAATAATCTTTAATAGGTGACTGTGAGCATAGCTGGACATTTTGTGAATCATACACTTTCTTTCTTTTTAGAAAGACCTCAAACCCTTTCAAATTATGTAGAAGTAATGTGCAATGCTATTGTTTTATGGTTCAAGTTTTAGGAAAAAATACATGTACCTATTTCTATCCTATATTTTTACGATAAATATATTATAAACATATTTATTTTGGACTTCCATGTTATATAATCAATAAGTTAAATAAAGTTCTGAAATGTATTCATAATACTCACAAGACGACATTCAATCTGCTATTTGATGTTTTGCTATCTGTTATACATATCTAGCTCCTGTGTAGAGAATTACAATAAGTATCATATTTCATGATTGGGATCTATCGCTATATTCTGTCTTTATAGGAAAATCTATTTTTGTAAAAACATGTAATGTTGTTTAATTATTATATGTGTGCTTGTGTAATTCATAAAAAGTTTATATATTTGTCCCTATTTTGTGTTATATAGAGATTATATTGAACACTTTACATATATGTGTATGTACAATACATTTATTTGAAAAGTTACCTTCCTTCGACATGAATTTTATTTCATCCGCCATTTTATACAATAATTTACCTGACGTAACTGCTTTAATCAAATGTATTCTTCCTCCTAATAAAAATATATTTAATTATAAGTACATATATATTTGCGTATATATCACAGGGCGTGATTTCGTTGGGAATTAATATACTAATGAGTACATTACTAATATACCTTTATCATTTAAGTACCTACATAGGTCTCGAAAAGGCACTCCTGCTTATTGTCCAAGTATAATCGTTACATCAAACATATCAAATATAGTGTTATTACTGCATCTTCATGTAATGAACGTT
This sequence comes from Invenusta paracnida, assembly GCA_036023295.1. NCBI lineage: Eukaryota > Metazoa > Platyhelminthes > Proseriata > Coelogynoporidae > Invenusta > Invenusta paracnida. The sequence continues at coordinate 3,553 of JAYRBW010116423.1, forward strand.
TAACCAAAGCAGGAAAAGAATCCATTATATAGATTATCATGGTTTATCAACATTTTATATGTACCTATGTTCCCGTCTGAAAATGATACATTTATGAAATAGTACATTTCTGCCAGACATTATAGACGGTAATACAAATTTGAAATAATTACGATGTATAGAAAACGATGTGTAGGATTAGAAAGAAAAATCGTTACAAAATAAAAAGAAATCAAGGCTATACTGATACGTTTACCTCAGAAGGCGATTCTCAATTTGAATTTTATTTGTTTATATTACAAAATGAAATATTGAACTGTACATCAAAACAACATTGTGCATTAAATTTTGATACGCTGTATCTTTCATTATCGTTAAAATGAAAGTATAAATACCGTGCTGAGATTTTATTGTTCCAAAAAGTTCGTTATCATGGTGAAAAACAATAGATGAAAATAATGCAATAATAGTACTTTGATAATGTTTCATAGAAATGTACTTTTGACAAACTTTTATTTATTAATTCTACCTTCACATATAACTTTGACTTTTTGAATTTTTATATAACTAATTACATTATGCTACATCATGGTATGTACATAATATATATTATGCATAGATCATGTATAAATAGTACGGCAATATTAATTATAAATGACACTATATATGCATACAAAATAAAATTATAACATTTTGTTTCCAAAATTATTGCAATTTCAGTAAAGCGTTATAACAACCTTTATAGACAACTGTTTTTGGCGATTATTCCACCACTAATAGCTCAGTTTCAATTTGTGAGGATCAGACGCATACAATCAAATGGATGTCATATACTACAAAGTAAATACTCAAAGTGTACTTCTAACCTTGCTAATTCTGATATTTAATTGGCATATATTCTAATTGACACGTATTTAGACTCCCCATTGCAGACTACTTACGAAAGTGCAGTTAAGTCGACCGAAAACACGACACATCAACTCGTAATTCTCACATTCATTATATTGTCGTCTAAAAGCTTACTTCACTTTTGATTTACTATAATTATTACTTATTTATTGGGATTTGTATTGTGGTAGACTTTGTTGTAAAGCAATTTAAGATTGGTTGGATACATTTACGGAAAATAAAACATAAGGAAGTATAATATTTAATAATTTCTTGAAATCACGAGTTTATTACTCTACATGTAAATAAAATTTGGCTATTTTTATAAATAAAATGTAAAATGGTCTAATTTTAAATTTAATAAGGATAATTAAAGAATGTTCTCTATTTATATAGTATTTTTATAGCTAGTTGCAACATAGTTATAAGCTTATCTTAAATATTAAATATTAAAGATTAATCTTTCTTTAAGCCAATCTAATTTAAATCAATGCGTGAAGTTACTATTTGGTAAATTAGTCATTATTTAGCGAAAATAATAAATACATCTAGTTTGTGAATTTTATTTCATTCACAGAGAGATATTAGGTATTCGTAAGATTAATAATTTTAATGTTATATTTTTATTCAAATGCAGCATTGGTTTATATCAATAACTCTTTAAGAATTGTGTTACCTGGAATTCACAGCTAGCAAATAGCTGATGTAAATACTATAATTTTATAATAGAATAGTTGGTCTTAAGTGAGATATGGTCAATTATATTCATTAAAATGAGACAAATTTAGGACAAACCTAAAGCAGAACAAAAATATGCATAAATAGACTGGTTTAAATTCATATATAACATATTATAAATTTCTTTTGCGTTTCAAAATTATGATAAAATTTTAAGAATAATTTTCTATATTATCTATATTATTGATGTACGGTTGTTTTTTAAATTCGATACAATTCTGAGAAAACATTCTCTAATGATTATTTTCTTGCAATGTATGCAGATGGAGTCAAAAAATATGTCTGAGCAGAGCAAAAGAGAAGATGTCTTACGTCTTTCTCTGTGAGTCCAATCACTCGACACTCCAATTCTGCGAATTCACCCTTCTCCTTCGTGATTGAGAACTTGACATTTCTGTCGAAACATGGAGGATGACTTCGACACTTGACTGGTTCAGCGGCCCATGCGGTTCGAACCCAGACTGGAAATAAATATAGAGAGAGGCAACTATAAGCGTTTTCCAAAAGTAGAATCATTAACGATTTCAATGCTGCTCTTTAGGAATCGTTCATTCCAAAAGTCGATATCATTCCTCGTTACCATAGAAATTAAGTGGGTCACGTATCTAATTACCTACCTCTGTCCGAGTTCAAATCGAAGCGCGAAAATAAATTTGAATTTATATATTAATGAAATGGTTAGTTTGAGTTTTAGTGAAAATTCTTTGCATGAATATTATTATTATTTTGTTTATGTAGTGTATTTACCGATTCATTTAAAAAAATTAGCTTACATCGATTTGATTTAAAATATATCTTTAGTTTTGAAGCTCCATTTTAAATTAAACGCCAACACAAGAATCGTTCATTCCAAATTGATTTCTGACAAATAGAGCGCTTCTAATGATTCCACTTTTGAAAAACGTTATTTATAAATAAGGTGTTACCATGGAGATGTGGTGACAAGGTTAATCATGAAAAACAAAACTAAATGTAAGGAGTTATCTCTCTTAATTAGTATTTGCATACTACTATTTTACTACTCTAAAAATTTTGAGGAGAAAGCAAGAAACAGGGCAAAAAATTTAAGAAATTGCGTTTTACAGATATTTAAAATTGATTAAATCGAAATACTCATCCACAATATTAAATAATTAAAAATATATTCAATATTCATTTACATATCCATATGCAAAACTTAATGAAATAAAAAGATTTTCTACCGTCGAAAATATATATAGTATGACCGTGGGAATACGACATCAATAAGAAATGATTCTATATGTTTCATATTACTTTATAATAGTATCACTATTCAATAATACTTGGAGTTTTAAGGTGAGATTACGCTCTTTCATGACTAAAACATTGCATTTATATCAAGCTATGTTTTGAGGTAAAAATGTTAGTGCTACAATTAATTTGTTAATCTAATCAAATGAAAGCCTAAAACAAGTGCGCGAAAACTAAAATTTACTCAGTATGTCAAAGCAGCCGAAACTAATAATTATAGATACAACTTAACCTTTGAATAGACACAATTAAACTGACGCCACAATATACAAGTAAGACTTGCTTTGCCTTGTTAGGCTTACTAATACTTTGTAAGACTTAATCATTTACATATCGATTAATATGTAGGTGGCGTTAAATAATATTTTGTATAAGTTATAGATTTTATAAATCAAAACGAAAGTAGTCTATGCTGTGAATTACATGTATATGACAAATATTAGCATGTTTTTGTAAAGATATAAAATACAAAAGTTAGGTCCATAACAATTATTTTTATACATAAATAAAAATATAAAAAAAATTTTATAAACATTTTCACCCAAAGTCTCATTATTATATAAATTATTTTGAATTTGAATATAGGCAGTCATTTATATTAATTAAATCTTATGCTCTAACAAAATCATTATCTCGAATCACAGACAAAAAATCATTTTTGTTATACATAAACCCATTAACCCTAATAGTTTGACCGAAAATCCCAGCATGCCAATTTTTTTAATTTTGCCGCAACATTTTCTCGTATAACCTACCAGTTCAATATCTAGATTAACCAACAACCTTTGTTCTCATTTCATTAAATAGGAGTATAATACCGGGCTGAACTACTTTTTCTAAAGTCTAATCATTCCAAGAGGAAACCTATTTCATTACAATTTGATCAGAACATTCGTTGAATAGATATCTAGGCAAAGTATATTCCAGGACTAATGAGATAAGATTTCGTTACATATTCTTACACATATTCTTACGCATATTCTACCCAAAAAAGCTAAATATTTCTTTTGTGATTTCTTCAAGCAAAAGACCCTATTCTTATCATTAAATAATCATTTCAGAAAGATACATGCATAGCTGATATATATAGCAACATCAATTATAATATTCGTGAAATATGTGATATTAATATTAAATCTTACATTTTTTACACTCTTGTTTTTTCTTGACTCTAAATAAGGTAATAATGTATTTTAAGTACTGTGTTTTGAGCCAATATGGAGGAAGAGAACTTGTTTTATGGATAAAATTCCCGTTGATATCGCAGTGTTTGTATCGAACAATTTGAAGTTGACTTGATGAGATAATTGCAAATCCTTGTTTTTAACTACAACAATAACGTTAAATGCAGTCTAGGAAAGTTAGTTTTTAATATCAATATTCTTTCCCAATTTAAATTTAGATAACAAATTATCCTGGCTTTCAAACAATATAATTAATTTAAACATATTTATTAAAAGTAACAATAAAATCAACTCTTCGTATTTATTTATTCAATGTTATATTTTTTATTTAACAAAATAAAGAGGAGCTCAAATTAACGTTTTATCATATTTTGTTTGTTTTTTGTATTTTTAATATTTCGTTTAAAAAACTAATAAGATCAGTACTATTTATCTTTCTCTGTTATATTTTCAAAACAATTACATTTAAATTTTATTCTGTAACAGAACATTTCTTCTGTCACTGTCAATTAATAGATTTTTTAATAGGCAAAGTTATAATTTTATAACTATGTTTATTGTAAACTAAAATAATTGGAATGAAACCATTGTCCTACTTAAAAATGTATAAAAATGAAAAGTACGAAATTTTGTGACCCCGAAAAAATGTGTATTCGTATTTTTTTTTAAAGAACATTGTAAAATTTCCCAGGGGATTAAAAAAGTCTAAAAATGTGACTCTAATGATATTCAATGGTAAAATATGAATATCTGGAAACATAGCAACGATCATAATATCATGAACTGGGAATAAAATTATAATAGTCATTTTCGTGGAGAATATAATTTTGTATAGTTGAAGTTTGACACCGAGAAACGAGAAGGCCACTCTCGGAAAATCAGAAATCATGTAACATCTGTCCGGTGAGTTTGAATGCCAGCGCTTTTGAGGGGGACTTTGGCGTGACATATCTCATAAAGTAGAATTATTCCCCATTTTTCTAGGCAGGTAGACAGGCATGTTAAAAGGTTGGTACATACACCTATACATAGGTACATGAAGTCGAGTTTGATGTTTGAAGGTATTAAGAAGAAGATAGGGCTTGCTAAGTTATTCCTATTCTCTAAATTTTACATAATGAATAAAATGAATTGAGTAGTTACTATATATAGGGGAAATGTGCACATATAAGATGACATATGTATAATGAAATGTCAGACTGATATTTAGCAATGTCTAATTTGATAGAAACTAGGGATGTAAAATAATGAATAGTTCTTGAAGAAATATTGCGGGAAATAATTATATATTTTTGTGATATAAAAAATATTATTGTAACTGCCATGTAGAAAACTGTATATACACACATATATATATATATATGTGTATAATATACTAGTATAAAACTGCTTGAATAAATATAGAACAAATATTAGGTCATATTAAATTATCGTATCAATTAAAATGTGACCTGGACGCATTTGATCTCGTAATTGTAAACATTTGATCTGACAAAATTCTCGATTTTAAAATTTAAATTTTAGACTAAATCTATCTATTTGATCTGACATTCACACATTGCTTCTGTCACTTGTAACATTTTGATCAGAAACACCTATGAATAAATGTACAGTCATGCGCTAGCTCATTAAAGATATATTAATATTTTTATATTAAAATGATTATATGAAACTAGAGTTATTTAAAAGTACTAATGATTAAATACAAATTATAAGTATTTATAAAGCAGACAAGAAGTTAAAAAATGGATCACATGAATTTGTGCATGTGTTAATTAATTATAAGACGAAAAGTTAAAGACATATTTGCTATAAATTCTTCAGAATCTTCGATGTATATAAAAATAATAACATATAATGCGAACAAGTAATTATTTTATAATTACGATCAGTTTGACTTAATTACAACTAAACTTACAGTTTAGAAAGATTATTGTGATATAAATGATAATAATTCTTGTACTAAAATAATTGCATTACGCTCCTAACATCATGGAAAGGTCAATAATACATATAGCTACTCTCGGAGTTTGAAAGAAATGACTCGTAAATGTAGAAAATATTTCCTAATTATTCTGCAAATTATTTTCTGGTTATAGAAACAGAGAAAGCTGTCATTCAGTGACTATCTCTCATGAGAGTTGGCACTATGAACCAAATAAAGTTGATGAAAAAATTGGAGAACTATTTTTTAAAAGTGTGGCAAGGTTGGGTGAGTGAGCAATACTGATCTGCATATCTGAGGTGAATGTATCCATGGATCATTTCATACTTGGGAAACAGATATAAGGAAAACTTACAATGTGATCCCTTTGTGTATTGCCTATACATACACTATATTGTATGTGCATACACATCAATCTAACAATACCCCATGGGGGACCTAAGGAATTTTGTATCGCACGATTAACACAATAAGAACGAGCTCATTGTATTACTATGCAGGTCGTCTGTTGGGGGTTGGGATTACGTATAGAGAGACGAAAACTACCTATACCTATATTTAAAAATAATATCATGGGTGAGTATAAACAAATGTAATAAGCGCTTTTACAGTTATTACACTTTCTGTGTATGTGTGTGTTATATTATGGCAATATACCCCATAATTTAGGCAAATATGTAGATCTCGTAAGTTGTTGAGTTAGGTGATTATTTTCAGGTCGGCAGTGCAGTAGGGCAACTGTAATATTTATCCGATTTACTTTTAGACGCGTAAAGTAATGCGGATATTAGAAGATTTTAAATATTTTAATTTTGCTTCCTTAATTGCAAATATAGCAATAAGCTTAGTTTATTTATATGCGTTTAACTTAAAAACTGATGTCAAATATTCGAGTTTCCATTTACTTTTATTGAAAATATTTTGATATATTCATTTATTTGAAAAATCAATTCACTAATATATTCCTTAAATCACTTAAGAATTTTTTTATTAGCAAGAGAAAATCAGATTAAATAAAACTTTGTATAAGTAAAGCAACCAAAACTCGAATGTTGCTAAGTTTCGCGAATAAACAAACGATTATCATGTGAGAAGGTAAGCTTTAAAGTCTATGTGCGATACTTGCAATATGCAAATTCTTAAAATGAAGTGCGTAGAAGTGTTAATAAATATGAAATACGGCTGTAGTTTCAAAAATAATATCTTCTTATAAAAACCGAAATATTAAATTAGGCAAATTATTATATCAAGGAATCATTATATAGCAATTGATTATACAGAAGTTTTGGACTGTACAAAAAATGAATTTAAATGTAGTTATAAACAATTCATATACCACTTTTATCCTCCCAATTTGGGGTTGTAAGAGTTTATAAACCTTCTGCCATACTGTAAATCTTATAGTCTACTTTAAAAAGTATTACTTATATTAAACTGTAACTATTTTTATGCGAATATTAATGATTATAAACTGAGAGAAAATTTGAACTCGACTGAAAAGTATTCCATTGAGCTTTAACATTTTATTAAATTTAGCAAAATAATAACACAAGTAGCGCTCAATTTAGGAAACAGTCTAAAATATTCTGCGCACAAATATATATGTATATATATCATCTACTACATTTCATTCGTATTATACTTTATTATCGCACAAAAGATTAGTCTGACAAATTAATTGCCATAAATATTCATTTTATAAATAATTTTAGTGACAATAAATGATATTATTAACTCTAAATTGTTGTAGCTGAATAGATAATAAAATTTGACTAGACTATTATTTATCTCTAATTGATTGGAATAATCATCGCACATTACTTTCATTTTTTAAATTTTAGTTTTGTTTTAGTTTGCTGCAAGTTGTGAAATGATGCAAACATATATTAGCTGCGTGGAGTCCATTTATGTTATTTATACTATTTAATCTATAGTTGATATTAGACGTACTAACTTGTCTGCGCTTAGAGAAATTATTTTCCTATACATTTATTTGTAAGGTAGTTTACTTATTTAATATTACGATGAGTTTTAAGTTGAGGTGTAAGTTTCTTTTTAGCATCAACATGAAAAGCCCAACTCACATATATAAAAATAAGTTTATTCAACAAAAAGTTAAACAAATGTCAAGATATGTGTGTTGTGAAAATGTATCCGTCTATCAATTTAACAAGTTCTTCTTAAAATATATCATATTTTTAACATTTAGATATTTAGTTTACATTTAGCTAGTTTCTTTTTCTTCAAGAAAAATGTAATAGAGTAATTTTAAAATATATATAAATAGGTATATTCGTATATTTTATATTGTATGTTTATCGTTTAACATTTCGAGCTTAGACATCAACTTTTCTAATGCTATCTTTCTTAATGGGTGTTTTTCCACTAAAGGGATACAGTCTAAAAGTCCAAAATAATCTAAATTCAGTTAGTTGTTTATTTATATAAAATAACTAAAAAAGCAAATATATTTATTAAACTATATTTGAAAATAGTTGGTGTCATAGAGTAAATATTGACATTAATATATGATTAATATTAATGTCTTGCACTAATTACTCAATGGTTTGTGTATTAACATTATAACAAATAAATAGAATAGTGTAAATAATAATAACACAATAAATTTGCAAATTCGTGATTATATTGTGTTTTGTATGTTACTATTGATCAATTCGTAATCATAACATAGATTACATGTATGGAAGATAACAGTCATCTATGTATTTAATTTATAGCAAAAGATATTATTTATAAAATTAATTTCAAGACTGAAGGTAATAAATCACTTAAAACTTAGTTCATTATGCCACTCAGGAATAATTTGGATTATTTTTGTTACAGAAAGGACCATATCTTTGTTTATATATAAATTTCATAAATGTGTATCATGCATGATTCCGATAATAAAAATTTAACTAACCATATTAAATATATAAAATAACCTTTAAATTATTAAATAATTAGTGCAAGCAGCTATTGTCAAACATCAATTGTGTAAATATTAAAAGTAATTAATATACAATTTTTCATCAATTTATCTTTTCTAGAAGTGAAAGACATAAAATAAACATTACTGTAGATAAATATTTATTTCTAAACCCGATTAAAAATATTAAATGCCAATATTCGAAGTACTATGTATTGATCTAAAAATTATATAATCTTTTATTTTTCCCGTTATTTTTTGTTACATGTCCATTTTATAGAAAATCGCACATGTATATCGCCTCGTATAGATCTTGATATTACGTAATTACTTTCATACATGTTTCGTTTTGTTTTCTAAATTTGTTTCAAATATATATCGGTAGAGATTAAACTCACGGATCATTTATAGTTATCTGCATTTGTTGTAGGCAGTTGTTTTCTTTGATAAATAAAATTACAAATAATTCAATGTATTCCTGACAACAAAATATTTATTTATAATTTTCCAGTAGAAATTTGTGGAATATAATGTTAAGCTAAAATATGTTAAATAATTATTTGTTATACATCATTAACATATATATAATGTAATAATTAATCAATCAAAATACAGCCAAACAATATCATTGAGTGTGTTTCGCAGGTTTTCGTCACTTAAATACACCAATATTATTGTAATGGAAATATTCGAGTAAGTTTACATAAAAAAAGTACAACTAATTAGAAAAGATTGCCTAAGTACATATGTAAGTAAAGAAATAACATAAATAATTAGAAGTAATTTACGGCAAGGTATAAATAATGCCGGCACTAATTGTTAGCGTGCATATTATGAAGGCTTTAATTACCTAATCGGATTGGAGGACTAATACATAAAAAATAAATAACTTTTATATCATAATAAACAGTTTCAATAAAATCTTAAAATTTTCATCATTGACATGGCAGTCGCTATTCATTAAGTGCTTGGTGGATAGTTTTTTTATTTACCGCATCCCATCAGATATCTGACCTTGAGAGCAGGGACAAGTAAACATCCATTTATTCCTTTCCTAACTAAGACTAGATCAATACTCTGTGACGATGGCATTGACTATAGCGAGATATGAGAACCAAGTCAAGGTGGTGCAGCCAGAAGTAACAGGTTCCTCTGATGCCGCGGAGAGTATCTGGACGTCTAACTGAACTTTCTTTGATCTTTAGGAATTATTCCAAACAGAGGCAGAAATTCCGACCCGGAGCAGGATTCGAATCCCTTTTATACTTCAGCAAAACGCGCTATCTACTAAACTGTACAAATTGTAATTTGTATCGATCGATGAAGCTGTCACGTTTAGGCGAATGCAAACTATTTTAAGAGCAAACAAATAATTATGTGCAAAAATAGAATTTATAGTGTAGGCTTTATTTCTTTATTAGCGTTAAATAATTCATTTACTTACTTTTACTCATAATTATCTCATACTTTTGACTGCATTTACTTATTAATCTTATTAGACTTTATCATCTGTTGTTATATAATTATACTGATATATTTTCATTGTACCTATCTGACAAGAATCGTCAACACATATTTTCGAACTATATTTTTGTGAAAACATCTAACTTCAATTTATTATTAGATTATTCAAGGGGAGTATAATCAATATATGACGACAAACCAAAAGTAATGCTACCTAAGCAAAGCCAAGTGATTCTTACAATAAATCATTTAATGAGCTGAATATACTACTTCAAATGAAATTAAAGGTTATTAGATTATATGTGACCTTGCTATAAATATACGCTTTATTTAATTGCAATTGAATAATCTGCAGCTAAATAATCAATCTTAAAATAAACGAGTACATAAATAGGAATTTAACTTACTTGATGCAAGTTTTGTCCAAATTTTATAAATAATTGTACAGCATATAAACAACAAAACCAAATAACTTCGACGAAGATAGAACGAAACACTCTCTATTCTTTATTGTTCTTCAAATAGTACAGAGTTATTGAACCCTATACACATACAAATAAGGAAGTGATTAACATCTTGGAATTCATGAATGTACTAATATTATCTCTCTTTTTCTATAGATAAAATATAGGTTACATTGAGTTTACAGACACAAAACATCAATTAAATTCCCCTATATTTATTAAAATGATTACTTCCCTCTAACAATTTAGTTTTTTACTGAAATTAAATCATATCTGCACACTGCAAGTAACTAATCACAAAATTACTCATTTTCTATATTAATTTGAAATGTATTAATTAATTTTGACTTTTCTATTGATCCATATATTTATTGTTTCACATTCAAGGCCATTATGATTCAAAGTATTTGAAATGATGAAAATTAATGATTATCATAAAATATAGATTATATCAAGCATTTAAGTAAAATAAAACTATTTTTAGTCTACCAAATTAAATAATCAGACATTCTGAAATTGTTACATTTATATAATATATCAAATATAACAACTATGTATCAAACAACATACATTTCTAACTAATATTGCGGACATACTATTTTTGGTGTTAAAGATAAAACATTTTTATAACTTACATATAGTTCAGACTCAGAGGCATTTCTTTACTAATTTATTACTCACGGATTAAGTAATAGATTAAAACATTGATTTTTACAATATTATGGCTAAAAATCTTTCAAAGGAGGCGTCTATAACATCAACCAGGTATAATTATCAATGCAAAATTCTCATAATGATCAGTAAATAAAAGAGATATTTATTTCATATTTAGTGTATTATCCCCTTCTTGATATTTCATTTATCCAGTTTGAGATTATCTTGCGCTCCTAAATCCTCTTAGATCAATAAAAGCGCACCTCCATTCTTGAATATCAAACAGTCTAATCGGAGAGAATACAGAATGCTCTACCTAATTACCTTATTTGGGTAATCCAGCGGATCTTGGTAATAAGGGTGTATCAAGCAGATCGCTTTCTCTGTATAATTAGAGCTTTGCAATTGTGGGTCATCACAGTAGTTCACATATACTATTCGCCTTTCTTCCTAGCCTGCCATATAGAACGCTGGGCTCAATGAGAATGTCATAGTCCACTCCCTGATGACGATTGAGATGAATATAATCTATTTGTCATTTATAGGTTTCGTCTTCCCGTCTGTCTTGTCGATCTCGATGGCAATAGCGAAGACAGCGCTAAACTTGATAAGCCGATTAAAAGGAAATCCTCAACCACTTGAGACGTTCAAACTATGCAAAAGTGGGAAGATCGGGTATATGAAACGATAAGTACGAATTAGTAGAGAGCTCAATTTTTGAGAAGTAGAAGTAGGCAAGCTGTTGGAAGAAAGAGGTGGGATAGAAGTGTATGTGGTGATGTAGTGTGAATTGGACTTAGTAAGGCTACCTCGTATGCAATGCAATTTGACCGCTATACTCGTCGACTTAAAGATCTGTTCGGAAAACGCTAGAAAAGATTTTTTATAGTCACTAGTGGGAGCCGAGCGCTGTTCCAATTGTCCCCAAAGATGATAGTTCCAAAGAAGGTGGTCGAAAAATGTCGGGTGGGTTAATTGCAAAATGTACTTTGTGGAATTTAAAACCCTTCGTTTGATTTAAATTGAGATTTCACAGCTCACAGATGCCGACTGAAATAGCAGCCGTTAAATAATAATCGATTTTAAAATGTATATTAGCTTCGATATGAAATTAATTCTGCAAAAAATAACATTGAAATGTAATCTACATATATACTATGTACGTTTATCTATGTATAAGATACGTGTTGAAAAAGCAATAATATCAGTCTGTTTAATGATTATATCCGCCAACTATAATTAAATACTTATAGCTGATTGTTGATCTGAGTCGAATTGTCTATAGGGGGTTACAATTTTGTCAACTATATTCGCAAGAGAACGATGTTAAGATAACGTTTAAATAATTTGTTGCAAATGGTTTAAGCATTAAATTATTGACGGATTTCTCCTAACAGTTTTGGTTATTAGGCTTTTCCATTTATAAGATAATTTGAATGCTTCATATAAAGCATATATTAGTTCTTATTTTAAGATTATATCATACAAATTATGAAATGCATATAATATATATATATTTTTCTATTAAAATTATTCATTTTTCTTAAAAAAAAAGGTGGTTGCATTAATATTTGTATTTGTTTAAATCTTTAGATTATTGAGACGATGTCTCTGATTGTTTTATATAAGTACATATATATACATAGATATATACATATAAAATACTAAAATACTAAAATTAAGTGAAAACCTAATTTGATTTAATAACAGTAATGATTTAATATTTTTATGGAATCGATTATGAATTTATATCATCAAAAAATACGAAATACTTGTTTTTGCGATTTTTAACAAAAAAAGAGTGCATTTATACCTCCTAACATTCATTTAAATTACGTTGTTAATAATTTCTTGATTTTTAAACAAACTTAAACCAGCTAACATATAGATTTACTTTCATTTTATGCTAGAATATACAAACTATGTAACTATTAAATAACTTTAAAATGAGTTCAAGAATTTATATATAATTCTAAATGTATACTTCATGAAAAATCCATTATACATAAAGGCATCATTATAGGCCTGTACGTATTTAACGAATCAGATGAACAACGCTGTCTGAATATATAGAGATATACATATATTAAACGCACGCATAGTTACGTACAGACATTTACTATTGTACTTTAACATAAAAAAGAAAAGATATTTCCCTTTTATTGTTGGTTCTTTCTTGGAAAAATGAATGGGATATTTTAGAAAAGTATATTGGTTTAACTACTTGCAAAATTTCCAAACTCTATTCTACAAGGGTGTTACTATTAACGCAAAAATTAATGAAAGAATTTGAACGACTCTGCAATAAGTCTACTTATATGGCTATTCACTGAAATCGAATGACTGTCTATGCCGTAAGTATATCTAGCTTCTTGTGGGGTTTCCTGAAGAACAAGGTATATGCACAGATTCCTCGAACCATTCAACAATTAAAAACTTAGCGATTACTGA
>JAYRBW010116434.1:0-17520 GCA_036023295.1 Invenusta paracnida
GTAGGTAGAGAAAAAGCAGGAGTGTTCACACACGATGTAATGTATTGTATCGAGCTTACAATCAGTAATCCGAAATACAATAAGTAACAAAGTCAGTGAGTAACATTAATTTTCGAACAATAGATAAAATTTCATAGTCAAATTATGACCACCAGAGGCCAAAAGCCTCTATGTGCGCCGTACTAGGGTTAATTAACTTCTATATTAATATTAAAGTTTATATATTGTGATACTATTAAGATAGTAAATGATAAACAGTTCAATTTAAAAAATGGTTGTCCATTCTTATCGTAAATTTTCTGAATTTTAATGATTTTCCTCGTTTTTTGTGGATTCATATTTCCGTAACACTATTATTTTTAAAATGTTTAATAATACTTATTTTTATTGCATACTACTTAAAGAAATATGAGTAACATTTTGTGATAAATAATTAATTTTATTATATACAAAAAAATTTGATATATATAATTACATTTTTGTAAGTACACATATTATTATGAAGCGATTCACAAGAAGTTATGCTGTTTATTTTATATTTAGGCTTTCTTTTCTCATATTTTTATTCATTGCTTCGGGACACTAGTTCATACTACTTTTTTATTTCTACTAAATGTATTTATTTTAAGCCATCCTTTTTTTTAAACAGTAACCGATATGATTCTTGAACGAGATCCTTCAACAGAGGTTATGCGCGCCTTCAAACTTTTTGATGATGATGAATCCGGTGTAATATCTTTCCGAAACCTTAAAAAGGTGGCAAAGTGAGTTAAATATCAATGAACATATTTTGTTTGTTATTTAGTTTATTGCTGATTCATTCACAATACAGCCAACTTAAGACGTTAGTGTGCTTCTTGGTGTGATCATCAGAGCGAACGAAGAAAGCCTATTTGTTAATCAATTGATTATTCTGCCTCATGATGAAATATTCCTCTCTTGGTTTAGTGAGAAAAAGAAAGGGGAGCTTATGAAACAACTATAGCCTATCATGACTCAGACCATGACTCTAATAGTGCACCAGACTTTCGCGCCGCGCACGTGGACTCATTGTCTGGGATCTTTGCTGGGAACGACAAGCGACTGACTAACTGTCTAGTTTTCCTAACCCTGGGAGGTTAATTTCGTATTCTCTTTTCCATTTCTCTCGCGCAATCAGCTCTTGTTTTCCTTCTATCATCTCTTCTTCCACACACAAGGCAGCCTCAAGGGTACTCTAGTATATTATTTTTATCTTACAGTCTTCGTTGGCCTATTTAAAAATGAAGTTTTCTGCCGGCACGTTTCAGTTAGCAGTTATTTTTATCCCCACATATGTAAAACTCTTCCTGGCAAAAGAGAAAGCTATCTTTTTTGTCTATTTTGCACTTACTTTTAGGGTCATAATCATTGACTGAGTGATCCCTTTCGTGTGTTTCAGATCCCATTTTGTTGCATTGATCTAATAGTGAGGTTTTGCCGGTATATTATGCGTGTGTGTGTTTTGATGTCGGTATTTGTTTGAAGCTAGAGTTGCACTAGTTTTCAGTTGAAATGTTTCCCACGGTATAGGTGCTTTTCTTTTGTTATCGTTTTATTATTATTTAGTTTCCGCCATAAACAGCAATAGCTGGTAAATTATCTTTTGACAGAATTTCTCGCTGATTGATTTTTACTTTACTTTACTTTTCTTTTTAAGTTTGTATACGTTTTTTGCCACAATAAATATAAATATTATATTCTACCGCTAAATTTTTTAGCGTAACAGTTTTAAATTTCAGGTTGCTTATCTTTACTAATATACATATATTAATAAAGGTTTCTAGTTATATTATATGCCTTCTATATTTAGTCATTAAAAATAAAATAGTCCATTTTAGCTACCTATACGTAAAACTTAATTATATGAATACTGTAATGTACATGAATTTCGTATAAAATACGCTAATTTTATTTTATATAATATACGTAATTTTTAAAATGATTGTTTATGTCTACGTAGGCACGTGACACTATACTTTCGTAAAAAATACAAAATTTTAATCATATTCACATGAATTGGTATTAATAAAATTGTATTTTTTATATAATTGTTTGATCCATAAGGTATGCGCATGTATTATGAGTAATACATTTTTATGGTTGTCTGAACTTGTTTTTATATTTAAAGTATTAAGTTTCTACATTTTTTAATTTAGTTTATTTATATTTTGTGTTTTAATTAACTTTTTTAGTAACAATATACTAGTAGTTCTTTTATGCAAATCAACAAGAGTCGAAAAAACTATCATAATTATATTCTATATTATGTTTTATAATTTATTTTAGGTTAACCATTTTTGTAATACATAATATTTATTACATATTATATTTCCCTTTATTTATCTCTATAAGATAGGAATAATAAGGAATAATAAGATATTAGGAATATTTGTATTTTAAAGATTTCTATTAAAGTAGTATTTCTTCTTCTATTACTATTACTATATTATAAATTTTACCACTACTTATTTTCTTTTTAAGAGTACCTACAGTTATACATGTTTTAGTTTAGTATTAAATAATACATCCAGTTACATTGATTTATTTGTATAATGCCGTATGATGTTAACTTTATTGATCCAAAAGTAATAAGAGTGTTAATTAATATTTTATACGTGTGAGTGTTTTATTGCTCTATTAAAATATATTGCTATTGAGTTGAGTCTGTAGCTTTACTATGTCTTTTTGTATATTTGCTTCTATACCAATAACACGTTATACATTAGCTTGTTTATCATTTTGCTCAAGCCACATTAATATTTATGTATCTGAAAGATGATTGTTCAAACTTAATTTTATAATTATATTTTGCTATCGCTCTACAATATTAGCGTAATATTTCTGCCTTTATTGTATATAACGTATACAGCATAGCATTCTGTTTTTGTTATTATCGTTCTAACAAAATGACCTTAATTTGCTTTCATTGGCTAAATGCCAATTTTGGATATCCCTCCCATGTTCTAAATCCCGCCAGTTAATAGCTGATCAGACTGGTAGAAACGACAATGTTATGTACGCAGTAAGGATTTATTTATTTCTAAAAAGCGTTTTCTGTGTTTTGTTTCATTATATAAGGGAAAATTGTTTGTCTTTTGTGCTCAACATAATCGTGTACACTTGAGGACTTTTAATAGTTTATTAAGCCGATTATTCAGCGAAATATTGTTGACAATTTTAGAATTTTTTATATAATAAATATGTTTCAAATTTGCTTAACTTTTATTATAGTAATGTGTAATAATAATAAAAGGCGACCAATGCGCCTCACTAATATCATATCAATGTAAATAAATTTGAATTAAATTAAAAATAACAAGGAATATTATTTAAAGTATCAAATAAGTTTTAAAATGTGGATTTACTAATTTTGTAAGCATAAATATTTCATAAATTAGTTAAGTATGTAAATAGATTTTTTTAATTTTTGTGTTGCTGTCAATTTTGCTTGTAAGTTTGCTTAAAATCATTTTTTTATATTGTACTAATTCCAATGAACTAGGCACCTGTAGCTATGAAATATTATGTAAAAGTATACACCTATATTCATACATGTTTAAATTTAAAAAATAATAATTTTTTTTTTCAATAACATTTATTAAAAGAATTCGATGTTGTAGAATATGCCTAAATTTTCAGCTGAATTTTCAATTCCGGCGATGAGAGTTATTTTTTCCTTACTATCACTATTTATGGAGTCTTTAAATATTAAAACTAGATCATTTTTGTGCTGTAAATCTCGTGCTGCTATTATTTTTTGTGTATTTTATCATCCAGAATCAGAATATTACATTGAAAAAAAATAACACGAAGCGTTTTTAGTAATTTTTATTGGTATGAGACTCATTGACGATTTTTGAGGCGCATTAGACGCAAAAAATAACCATTGTAAGGCTCATTGGACACGTGTGAAGCGCATTGGTCGCATAATTTGAGGCTCTTTGGACTGGTTTTATAATAATACCGATTTTAGTTATTCTTGTTATAGAAGTATATACCTACTCAGATTATAATATAGTTGATATTCTAACATTTATCAAATCTATGGTTAGGTCAGGACATTCTTATATTGGCTCTCATTCAATAATTACAATCAATGATAATTAATACCCGAGTTATGAAATGCTACAAAAAATTAATTGAGGAACATATTGAAATCATTACCTATTTTTATTCATTAAATTACAATAATATCTTGACTATCTCCATCATTATTTTATATCCTGTAAATTATTTAGCTATAAATTTTAAGCTTATTAAGTAATCCACAAAGCAAATAATCAATCATTTCACCTCTCATGATTCACCTAGCCCCAAAACGCTTTCATCCTAGACTTCTCTCAATTTTTCTTCACATTCGTCTACAGGTTATCTAGTAATAATTTCTATTCCTCAATTTCATAGTCAATTCTTTACCACAACAATATTTAAATTATACCACTTCATGTTCAATCAAGCTTTATCCTATATGACCAGTGCATATATCACATCACTACAGCACCGTTACATACAACGCACATAATACCTACAGGAACACATAACAAATCCATTTATAATTATATGCGTACGTAATGGTGAAACAATACAGGAGGTAAAATTTTAATAACAAATACAATTTTTATATCCAAAACTCACTTCTGTGACATAAATATAACTAAATATCCTTTAAAAATGTCTTTTACATTAAAAATCGCTTATATCAATCTTAAAATAACATTTTTTATTTAAATGAAATAATTTATTTTAAGCAAATATATTTGTTTAAGATACTTGAATTATTTTATTTAATTTTAGTGCTTTTTTACTATATAAAAATTAGATTAAACGTCATAGTATTTTTAAGAACTGATGTTTTAATCTATATTTTCGATAATATTTCAAATCAGTTTTTATTTCAACTTACTGCATGCTGCTGGCAAAACTATAATGGCTGTTTGGTCAACATATTTGTTTTCAATCGAAGACCGGGAATTATAGTGGTGAGATTTAGAGTGTGGATTTATGTCATGTTTTTTGTTGCTGCTGAGTGAGCACATTAAATATAACAGAGTATTTGGCATTGTGACTACGTCTATCTGAATATTGTGGAATTGGGATTTGAAGAAATTACTTTTCTATTGCTCTTAGCTCTATCTTATTTACATGAGTCTGTGTGTACCGATTGAATAATGTTATGAAAAAAATTATTATGGAGGGGGAGTAACTATACTATGTATAGTGAAATTGAAACACTGCACTTTTGCGATGTGTTATGATATTATAGAAGGGAGAGCATTTTCCAAACGACTTGTTTTCATGTGCAGGAAGAGAGTATTATTATTCTGTGTAGGGATTTATATAATTCCTTTTTTGGGTACTCTTTGTTTATAGTCAGTGTAGAACTAGTTCGACACACTTTGTGACTCAGTTTTTTGGAAATTACTATAAACTAAAGAGATATTCTTAATTATAAATTTTTAAGTGCAAAAACGATTTTATAGGGGTAATAATGGAATTTCCCATATATTTATTTTCTGTAAGCATATAATAATATGTTGAGTTGGGGAGACCTGCGAGCTATACTATATATGAAAGGGACAGTGTACACTCTACTAGCGTATAGGCTGACAGTAGCTCACTTTTGTGCTCATCAATGGTGTAGATGAGTATGGACAGGGACGCCTGCGAGCTATACTATATATGAAAGAGACAGTGTACACTCTGCTAGCGTAGGCTGACAGTAGCTCATCAATGGTGTAGATGAGTATGGGCAGGGACGCCTGCGAGCTATACTATATATTATGTACTCTATAGACAATAGAAAAAATATAAATAAGTAAGATTCAAGTGCTGGCTGCCGAAAATACACTATTTATTGAAATAGATAAAGATTAAAGTTATACTCACTGATAAAATACTTGTAGACTTTGATAATTGTACAATACTTGTAGGATGCTAAATACGGTAATATAATAATAAAATTAACACTTCCTAATTAAAATAAACTGGCAATACAGTTAGTATATTTATTAAAATATAGCTAGCACAGGGATATACAAATGTTTAATAAAATAAAATATGGTAAGATAATATAAGATAAGATTCACAAATCGGATAGCAAAATGTTGTCTAAGGATACCATTTTACTCGTCGCTAAACACACACGTTTTCCTACTCTTACGTAATTTACAGTATTAGTACAATTAAACAACGAATAAAATATACACAGCTTACATATGGTAACTTGCAAAGTTCGGCAACAAAAAGTAAAGAAAATACTGTAAAGTACTGTAATAACTAAAAGTAGCAATACATATACACAATGCTTAAAACCTTAATTGTATATACATGAAATGTCTCAGAACCTTAATAAGATATATACACAGAGACACAAAAAAGGGAATAAAACATGCGACAGCGAAATCTGTTGCAGTCAAATACTAATAGGGATATTTACAATAATATATACATAAAAGAGTCTATACAGAATGATATTTACAGTTATATACAAAGATCACATCACAAACATACATATAATATATATATGTGTATACATGGAGCAGTCACTAACTCGCATTGTTATAAAGTTTTTTATAACTATCTGCTAATAAAATAAAGCTGAAGAGACATTAGCATTATTCTGCTACTGTAATGACGGCCATTTGGACATATATAGCAAAAAGTTCAAATTCAACTAAAATGAGCAAAGAATCTTGATCAAAGTTCTCAGAGAGTGAAATCTCCTCCAGTCGCTTTTTAAAATGACTAATTTCGGATACAATTGTACTGGTCTAATTTTTACCACAATTAATAATATTTTCCAGTTGTGACCACCGAGTTAGTTTTTTTCTAGAAGCCAAGTGAATTAGACGGAATAGTCACATTTGTGGATAAACGACGAGCTGATACGGAGAAGTTAGAGGATATAACTATCACATATTCCATTATATTCATAAGTGGAAATTTTATATCCAAATTTAAAAATCAGAATCGAATCCTTTTCCATAATAATGTGACCATCTAAGGTTTTACCGGCAATACTAGCGCAAAACTGTTCAAAATCAGAAGGAATTTGAATCAAAAGGAAAATAATCAAATTTGTTTAAATGATCTTCTTGCGTGTTTCGCTGTTCACTACAAACACGTCTAAATTCAGGCGTCCTTGAAGCTGTCGGAACTGTTTGCCGAAAAAACAAAAAAGGACAGTTAGTGAATACTGAAGGAGGGACGGATGGTTGGTACCAATTTGCTCCGCCTGGTATTTTCTTTCGGCCAGTGAAGGTTACACACACCCATGTTTTTCGTAATTTTGTCCTTTTATATAAAATTTGGTAAAGCAGAAATCCAATTATTTAATTCATTGTCATCGTTTAATGGAAAAGAAAAAACAGATAATGTTGTCCTGTTACTGTCGTAATTTGACGTATAGTTTGCGACGCTGCATTTTCTACCCATCGTTATCAAATGAAAAATAAGTGACTATAAACTCACGAAAAACCGTAGGTACCAGTATTGTAATTATCGATTTTCTTATTCTTTGGTGTTTTTCCTAGAGTATAGTGACTCATGACCCCCTACTGTTATTGTAGCCCATAATCATCTACACCAGTGATGACCACAAAAGCCAGCTACTATCAGCTTACGCTACAAATCCTACGCTATAGCAGAGTGTGTGTACTGTCTCTTTCATATAAGTAAAGTATTGCTCGCAGGCGTCCCTGGTTGAATTTATGTATATATATTATATTTAGAAGATAAATAATTTTTTACGTTTAGATTATATAAAGTCAATATTGTAATAAATTAGTAAGATATAGTTTCCCTTGAACTGTAGCATTTTTTCATAAGTTTAAATAAAATAAAATAGCCTGGCTATTTTACGTTAGAGGTTTTATTTTTATCAACGAGTAGCCTGGCTATTTAATTTAATTTAAACTTATGTTATAAATTAGTATAAAAAGCCGTACTATCACACAATATGTTAAATTTTTATATGTTTGATATATATTTAATTCCTAGCTTTTTGTTTGCCATAGTTACTCATATTTTAATGGTTTAGCTTAAGTTTTTTAAATGTTTTTTTTATATTAATAAAAGTTAACAAATGTCAGGTAATACGAATTTTCGGCTAATGACTTTCTTTCGATGAAATATAGTGGAATTCCATTTATTTATCGAAATGAATAAAATTGTGTTTTTTGTTTGTTAGTTTCAAAAAATGACTTTATTACAAAGTATAATATATGTTATGTTAACATTTTATATATGTATAAATTTCCGCTAAAAATTGCCATATGTGTAACATAAAAAATATATCTGAGTACAATTATTGTACAATAAGTAATAATAAATATGTTTAAGGATATCAGTTGGCCAGTTTATTCGAGGTCACCGATTTCTGCAGCCTACCAGTTCGAAGTTGTTGCTATAGTGACTAGCAGAGAAAGATGAACAAATATCTACTCGTTTGAAGTTGTAAGAGTGTGTTTCCCGCGGGAATTTTCCATATTATCAGTGTCTATCGTTTTCACGACTTTCTCAGTTTAGCTAATATATGTATGCATATATACTTAAATACAATATGTATATACGGACGGTGCTTGTGTGACAGAAGTGGCAGCAATTTATCTATATAAACCGCTATAAGTCATTAGTATTCTGTTGAGTCTTGCTTCTCCATCTTCTTCTCATCTCATCTTATCTCTCTAAGTATTTCCGTATAATAATATATAATTGGTTGGTTTGTCTCCAACGGGTCTTTTATTCCGACATAGCGAGCAAGACAGTTTTCTGGGATTTTTTTATATACTAATATCTAGTATATATGCATTGCTAGTGTATGGTAGGTATAGTAATAGGCGCAAGCGACCTTCGTCTAACCCAAAAAAACTGTGAATCATCTTACTAGTTCGCATTCTTGATTGAAGCAACAGCATATTCTGCCACTATAAAAATAATTTCTTATAATATATTCCGTCTCCCGTATATTATATATACATAGACAAAAATGTGGCAAGCGCAATCTCTTTATCCCGTCTTGTTTTCATGTAAACATTTAAACTAGCAACTGGTGGGCAGTTTAAAAGTGACTAAGGATAGAGATATGACGTATATACACCGTCTGTTGATATACAATATTTTGAGAGCAATATATTTTACATGTTATAGGTAATATTGTTGCCACATATTTCTATTTTCACCTGTAGTTGTCTCCTTATGTATTTATCGTGTCTCGTATTGATGTCTCACTTTTAATAAAATAATTGAAATTAATTTTTATGTTTCCAAAATGTCTTAACCTTCTTTATGTGCATATTTTTAAGTAATCAAATTCCAAAGAATGATAGTATAATTTTAAAATAAAATAATTATATAGTATAAGTGTTATATATATTCGTTTCTTTGTGAATATTTCGAGTTATTGGAGAATTCAGATCATGTTTTTATTTAATTTAAATGCGTAATTTTTACTGTATAACAAAGCATGCATAGCTTAATGCTATTATGATAATAATTATAATTACATACAGCTAAACCCAGGAGTAAGTAGTCCAGATTTTGCTGTTATAATTTAGGAAATTTGTATCTTTATAAACTTTTTAGATAAACTTTAATTTCAAATTATATAAAATATATAATTCGTTCAGGTTATGTATTTACCCATTAGAGGCTAAACATTTTAACAACAATTTAAGTTATTTTAGCAGTACAAACGTATTATGTAGTATAGACATAATATTAATTAAGCAGCATGACACTATACAGAAAGAGCGCTGTAGAATTCCGAAACTAACATGAAGGTAATCGAACTTCCCCTGTCAGCAACAAACTTCTTAGTTTTACCATTCTGGAACATGATAGCTTGGTAGACACGACTCCCAAAATTGTACCAGTATAATTGTAAATATAACCCTAACCACTTATTGTTATTACTAATGCATTATTTCTTATTGAAAATAACTCATTTAATTTATTTAATATTTCTCAGTGTATGTAAATCATTACTAATGTATCATTTAAACTTGTTTACTTTATAGAAATACTTTTCATTTATTTGGTGTATATATTATATATTAGTATATATATTATAGTCATGTACGTAATAAATGTATATTTGCAATAATCATAATTCATTAAAACGTGCGTAGTATTCGGCACTGCTATAAATCTACTTTTAATCAGATAGTGAGGGTTAGCTTAGGGATTATGTTGAAAAGCTGCCAGGTAATCTTGGTAAACTGTATTTTCATTTTTAAGAGGCAAAATTCCTGTAGTTATTCTTATTTGTGTGTTTCTATGGGTGGCGGTACCGTAGTGGGTTGGGTCTTGGGCTATGTATATACATACATGTTATATGGATAAACAGTTGCATGCAGCAACCTTTATTTGAAGACTGGACAGCTAAACGCACATGCCTTTTTACATAGTGTCAGCCAGCCTTTATATTTGTGCGACCCCGATAACACGTTGCTTGTCTCTTTATATTTAGCTATTACATACTGCTGCACATGTGCATAATATTATAATATAGTTATAAACCTCTTATATGGGTATACTATGCACTGCTATATGTACCTAAGTGTCACTGACTCATCTATAGTGTTTAATACATTATACTGTGGAGTTATAGACAATCGTGTTTATGGCATGCATTCTCCCTGACATATAGGACCCGGCTGTTGTTTTGAATGTATCTTTGAACATGTATATATTATAAGGGTGGTTGCATCATTCTCTCGAAAGTAAAAATGATATAATACGAAATTTTTGCAAAGGATGACATATTAATTTTTGCATAGGATGACATATCTTGTTTATATAGATTTTTGTAACATCATAAAAGGGCAACTAAAATGTTGACCGTAATATTTTATATAAGTTTTATAGACAGGATAATATATTTATTACTATATTCTATAGTACATACAATTTAAGTCTCTGCATTTAAAATTACTTGAGACTGTGTCGCGTATAAATTTGATATTACCTATATTATTTATCACCTATGCCTTTAGTGTACGATTCATTAATTTTGTTTTATGCTTGATTGGTTATTTTTAATAATGTGTAATACACGATAGCTTTTTTATTGAATATTTGACTTTAAATACAATAGTGGAAGATTTTATTATAGAAAACGATTTTTTAAATAAAAATATCTATTTGTTTAGTAAGGCAGGTTTTAAACCAACTGAAAAGCATACAATCATAATATAATGTTTTATTGTGTCTTTCCTTTTGTTTTAATCTCGTCTCATTACTGGAACTTTTGTGTCAGAAAAATAAAATTATAATACTCATGACAAGTTTATCTTGCCTCTTACGGGCCGGGGGTAGGGGGTTGATAGTAAGACAGAGGATATTGTGTCTGTCTGTTTTTTTAGATTTATAGTTTAGATAATTTATTTCATATTCACGCAGTTGGAATCGTAGTATGTAGAGAACATAGCGAGGAAGAAGATTGGGAAGTGTGCGATAAGTTATCGATTGCGAATTGATTATACGTTTGGAGGCTCGAGTTACCATGTCAACCCTATCTTTTGTCGGCAATTGACTATGGTGATGCTGTTAAGACAGTTAATCTTTATATATAATATATTGAATTGTGTGTATTTTATATATTTTCATATTGTAGAGCTTGCTTGGAATTTGATCAATAAATCGTAACCTATAAAATCAATTTCGTAATTATACTAAAATTTACTTTTATTTTAAAACACAAACTTGATATTTTCCATTTAGTTCTGAACTACTTAATGTTTTTTATTTTTATATCTATCTATAATTCTATTCTGATTTTTATGTTTTGGGGTCTCCTTGCCACATATATTATGTCTGAACAGTGTTTCTTCTTCTAATTTAACACGTCTTGTTATGTTATTCTCGTTCTTTATTTGTGTTTTTTTCTTCAGTTTTATATCAAGCTGTTAGTTTTGTATTATTTTGTCTCATTAAATACTGTAAACTGTTATTTCGCTATTAAACAGTTTAGATATTATATCTATATTTCGGATGATTCTATATAGTAATTTTTAATTAATTATTTTAGAGAACTCAATGAAAATATCAACGACATTGAACTGAGAGCGATGATTGAAGAGTTCGATAAAGATGGAGATGGGGCCAGTAAGTAAATTTGATATATTGTTATATTGTATCTATATTATTTTTGAAGCGAATTTATATTCATGCATTATTGTAGTCAATAATTATTATACAATTTAGATGTTAATACAAAATGAAATGTCTTAGTATTCTAGTAAGTCATATGTACAGCTGTTTTATTGATATATACTTGAATAAACATTATCGATAATGGAAATCAACTGTTTAGTATTGTTACCGGAAGTTTAAACCTCCGGTATAAATTTTATATAAATATATGTCATTAATATTTTTTACAATTTTTGTGCATATACGGCTCTGTCAACCATATCGATTTTCGTGGGACAGGCTCACTTTTTTTAAGCTGTTCCGCTTGTCCTACTAGTACAGGCGGGACAAAATGTCCCATTTTTAGGATATTTTATTGAAAAGGGTTATTTTTATGAAATTCTGTCTATAATATATTTTGTTCAGGAAAGTATGATATTTCTCCTATTGATAAATATGTAAAAATCTTTCTACATATATATAGGTATAGATAGAAATTATAAACATTTTTGTTATTAATTGTTATAAGATTAAAAAGTTTTATTATTTTTATTTCCATGTTCTATTAAGGAACAATATCGCAATTTACTTTAATGTTTATTACGTTGATGTACCTCAAATACCACGTTAAATAAATTTACATAGAAACTGCGTATTGTAAGAACACTATTTTTGATCAAATGCAGTTTATTGATTCTAAAAGCCACGAAAAATAAATAGAACATACGTAATAATAATATATTTTTAATGTAAATGTAACATTATATCTGTATAACTACTTAATAGTTTAACACTTTACATAATATGTAAAATGTTAACTCGATGTTTTAGTTTGCTATGGGTACTGTAATGTATGTATATAAAACTTTTTATTGTTGAATGGCGAATATCGATATTGAATGGAGATTCTGTATTAACCTGCGTATTCGCCTCTTTTTATTATTGAACTAGTTTGCCTCTAATGATCAACTTATGACGTTAATGACTTTAGTAATCTGTTGTTGTTTTAAGATTACCATTATTGAACTTAGTGCATATACCTACTTATATTAATGAATAGGGAAGCGTGCATTATTTACATATAAATAATTTTTTCAGATGTGTACCAAAAAATAACGGTGATTATAGCAGTTGGCTTGTCATGTTTAAAATACAATAGTATAAATATATATAGAACTGTTTAAATAATTTAAAAAAATGTGTAGAACCTGTATAGTATAAACCTTATTGCCACCTTATATATATATATTAATTGGTTTTTATATCGTGTAGTAATATTTTATTAAGTTAGTTATATACTTTTATCTTGATTAAATTATTTACTTAAGCTAACAAAATTTTTAAGGCCTTTCATGTTTGTTTTTTGTATCATTTTTTGTGTTGAAGTATTGCAGTTTAATATATGTTACTTTATATGGCGTGAATATTAGACTTATAATATGCGCGCTATGTTAATAAAATTTCGACATTCACATACAAATTAATGAATTTGTATTGCTTTTAATGTGGGATACATGTTTATAAAATAGATTATAATCAAAACAATTACATATTTCATATGAATATTTTCTTATATAGTAATTTTTAATTACAAGGTACATTAGTTGTACAGTGTGCCAAACACTCTAAAAATCCGAGGGAAATTTGTCAGATTTCTTGGGAAAATATTATTTACTTCTTTAATTTTTTTAATGGTTGTAAAATAGATTGACTTAATTATTGGGCATCCTTTCTAAAATATTTATTTCATATTAGAAATAACAAAAAAATAACAGATTTGTCCCACATTATATGAAGGCTTTGGTAAAGCTTGCTGCTACAGTTTCCACGCCCTTTTTCTCCAATCCTACACACTGGTTATCTTCTCCACTTACGTCTTAAAGAATTTTATTTTCGTCTTTGTAGTTTCTCATCTTTGTGTCTATTTGGTATGTTTTTCATTTTGTTTGTGGGTTTTTGTTTTATATATTATAAATGCGTTAATCTTGACCCAACTGTAATGCTGTCTAAAAATTAACTATTGAAAAAATCTGAGTTATGTTGTCAATCATAATTAGCTGACTGGATTAAATGCTGATCGGGCAATGTCTCGGTATCTTTCTAAGTGCTCTCATTGATTTGTACAAAAAGATTTCAAAACTTTCAGCAATCAGATATGAGACTGGATCTGCTCCTGATAATTGTTTGCCACTGTCATGGACGCAGGCATCCATTGAGAGAGGTTTCTTAATCGAAAATCAAAAGAAACTATCTTTAATATCTCAACAATTGACCAAAAACCACATCAGAGATGTGAATGATGGCAATGCTTTGAAATGTAATATATCAAAGCATATTTTCTCTCCAAGAAATGCTACTCTCTTCTTTAAAGAAGCAAACACATTGAGTTAAGCGATGAAGGTAGCAGTTTATAAAAATTAACTAGAAAAGGAGATGAAAGTACTTGCATTAAAGGAAAAGAAGAGGAAGGTAATTGAATCTGCAGATTGCATTAATTAAAAAAGACCTTTCCAAACATAAAAATAAAGGTTATGTATACCTCTTTTAGGTCATTTAAAGGACTTCTAACTTGTCTTCATACAATTTGATATATTTTCTTTTGTGTGTTACACTGATTGAGATATAAAGGGTTATATATGCGTATTTTTTTATGTTAGAACATGCCAATGGCTTTTAGCGCGTACTATAGAGTAAATTATATATTTTTAGTTCTTATACACATTTTATATACAAATTAATGATTAATGAAATTAATGACAACAAGGAATTATTACGGAAGATTTCAGAGCGAACTTGGCGAAGGATTAAACTTGCAATTGAAATTGGTTGTAAGCAAGTTGATCCCTATGACAATTAAGTTATTATGTTCAATTTATGATCAATTTATGACTGCTGTGTTTCATACAAAGAAATTAATTTTTCCATTTATAATTGTTGTTTATCATAGATTTATACCCAACTTTTGGGACATTCTGTATTTTATTCTGTGTGTTACTTATTAAATTGTAAGTAATTATTTGGGCCTCTTTTAAACACATTATGAACGCCTTGTGAACATTTAAACTAATATTTGTATAGATAAGTGGTAGTTTGTTCAGTTCATTTTAGTCTGTTATTTTGTATTTTTGAATCACTTATTTTCCTAGAAACATTTATTACTTGTAATAGAATATTCATATAGTTCATCTTACGAGTAAATTTACAACAAAATCGATTGTGTTCAGGCGCTTATGTATCCTTCATTTGTTCTGCATAGTTGCAACAGTATAATACATAAAACATATTTACAAAGGATGCAAAATATTTAAATTATTGAAAAAATTGTCAATATATTGTGGACACAGCTTAGAGTGTAAAATATTTTTCCTTGAGAAAATTAAAGATTTTTTCCTTGGTGAACAAAATCTGAAATCTCAGGGAAAATACTTTTTCTTTAGTAAAAGATCTGGAAAACTCAGAGAAAACTTGCTTAGTGTGTGTTCGACACACTGGTGTAGCATTTTTGCGTGTATGTTGCGTGATATGTCATAAATTTAATATTCTTATTTTTGTTTATTAATTGTGAACTTTTACCTGTGAGCTTTTTTGTCTTTTATTTTCAGTAAATCTTCAAGAATTTATGGCGATAATGAGTGGAGAAATTTAATTGTTTTTAGTAGTAACACCTATGTACTTGTGAAAGCTTTGGATCAAAGCGAGTCTTTTTGTACTTATGGCATATTTTGTATAAATTGATGTACCTATAACTCGATATACACATTCTTAAACCTTCTTTATTATAATATTATGGGACCAATATTTGTGAATTACATTACTGAATATATATAGTTTTAATTGCTTTGTCAAATCTTTGCTTTTTAAAGTTGTATTATATAACATATAGTATGCATATCATCAGTAAGATATAACCTGTTTATATATTATGTCTCAGTTTCTTGTGATAATACATTTTATGTAGTCTACATGCAACTGTTTCTATGACCCAGATGGATCGGTTAGCTATAGGTATACCTACTGTACTACATACTTTTTATATTGTTACCAATTAGTATACCAGTATTGTAGTTAATATGAATTGTAAATGGTTTGATTAATTATATAATACTGTAGTATATAATTAAATATAATACATATTGCATATGTAAAAGTATTTTTTAAATATTTCGTTAAAACAAATGACCGAATCAGTTTTATTTGTAAATATTTTGAAATGAACATAGTTGTACTTAGTTTTTCTTTGGGATGATTATAGTTCGCAGTTATTACATAATGTGTAAACTTAATTCAAGGCAAAATATTGTGCAAATTCAAATATGTTTTGATAAGATAAACTTGCGAGAAATATTTTACAAATTGAAATTATCATTGCCAATATAAGAATTCTTAAACTGCTATAAACGACATATTTAGTAGTTAAACAGTCCTTTATTCTGTTTTATGTAGATTTAAAATAATTTTCATAATAAATATCATGAATTAATATGATTTCCAAATTTATTCTTAATGATTTATTCATTATCGTTAATAACTTCTTTATATGTAAATTGATTTGAAGCAATTAGGGAGAAAATGTAAAACAATGCCAGAAACAATTATGTGTTTGTTCAATAAAAGCACTATCAATAATTTTATCAAACCACAGTATACATTTGTATGACAATTACCTTTAAAAATAATAACGCTAAATAACAGACAGTAGAGTACGTAATTTTAATAAATTATTTGAAATTGTAAATGTCACAATAAGACGTAAATATTTGTCACCGGCATTTTACTGATGACTACGAGCGGAATCCATTTGTTTTGCTTTATTGCACAAAATTTCTTAATATTCTTATTTGTGCGGCAGCGCATAAATTAAAAAAATTATTGATTTCGTTTTTGAATTATTTATCTCGCTCGACAATAATAGGATTTTAGTATCTAGTTTGTGAAAATATGTCTACATTTGAAAGTCCTATCTTTGCACTGTAACAGGTGTAATGTCCGACTATAATGGTTGATACACTTCTTAAATAAATACAGTTTTTGGAAAATTCGATTATAAGCTATAATATTTATAATGAAAGTTTATCAAGAGACATTCAGTCAGGAAAATATTGTACTTTAGATATAGTTTTGGAAACTAAAGTTAAATGGGATATTTTTGATAAATTTAATTATCAAACCACAACTAAGATTATCAACGTTTTCTTGTCTGGGCATGTTTCAGGTCTTTATATTCGTTTTGTATTTTTCGAAAGAATATCGTGTGAAAATGTGACAATAATATCAAAAATAATGTGACAAAAATCCAAGATCCATATACAAAAATCTACATAATACATAATTATTATCTACAAAGTGTATTTTAGTGAAGCTTAAAAT
>JAYRBW010116445.1:0-17519 GCA_036023295.1 Invenusta paracnida
TATGGCATGTGCAACATCTTAGACAAATTTGGTGCTTTTGGAAGAATTTGAACCAAACGGCCCTAAAATAGCCCTAAGCTCTCCGGCTAGTAGTAAAATGATAGTTTATAAAATAAGAATAGTCAGAAAACTAGAATACCAGAAAAGTAAAAAACATAAAAATAAAAGGAAGGGGAGAAAAAAAATATATAATGAAAGATGATGGCTGAATGCCCTTACCGGGACGACAGTTGGACCCAGACTTTGGGCTGACGATCGCCGGGATACGACTCTGGAGCCCGGAGGACTTATGAAGGGTCCTTCACAGACGTTGGCAGTGATGAGGGAGTTTACGGACGTTCCAGTGGATTCGTAGCTGTGTCGACGGATCACACTCTGACCCACTGGGACCATCAGGGATGGTGTCATCCGATCCTGAGGTGTAAAGGGATTGGGATAATTTTTTGTTAATTGTTCATTTTGCCCGTCTATTTATAAACTGAACGTTTTTTGTATTTACCATTTATTAGCATTATGCATATTATTTATTCATATCCAATTATAAATAGTAGATAATTTATAGTAGTAAAGTAGATTAAAGTAATGACAATCGTATCCAATCCAATATATAATATTTTAGTAGTTATTTAATCACAGGTCTTGCGGTTCCTTTTATGATGCACAGATATGATCTACAACACTTATTTAATTAACAGATAGAAATGTTATACGAGTATGTAAAACTAGTGAATACAATTATGTAGAAATAAAAAATTTTTATTGTCTTTTTATGGTTACAAGAACAATTATAATAACTTAATTATTTGTTCTATAAATTTTCAAGATACAATATTCACATAACTGTCATTAGTTGTACTATATACTTTGAAGAATATATTAATTTCTGTTATTGTATAAATATAAAAATAAATAAAACAATATATTTACCTACATATAACATTTTATTTTACTTTATGAACAGATAATTCTTCAAAAATACATTTTATTATAATCTTAAAATTTTTTACTTTGCTATAAAAATGATTTATTATAAATTTTTGTTATAATTTTTGATACTTAACATTTCTATTAAAAATAAATATAAAATAAATGATCAAACTAGTTTATATTAAACTCAATTTATATACATATAAATGATCATGAAATATTAATAAAGCATTTTTTGTTAAAAATACGGTTAAACACTAATTTTACAAAATTGTCTCTATTCATTACAAATATTTTATTAGAATTCCTGTCATTTGAAAAGTTATATTTTGTTTATTTATTTTCAATTACAGATATTGCTTTTATAGGTTTTTTCTAATATTTCGAGATTACAAAATATAGTTATATATTTTATATATATTATAGTATATATATATTT
This sequence comes from Invenusta paracnida, assembly GCA_036023295.1. Taxonomy (NCBI): domain Eukaryota; kingdom Metazoa; phylum Platyhelminthes; order Proseriata; family Coelogynoporidae; genus Invenusta; species Invenusta paracnida. Next base: position 1,367 of record JAYRBW010116445.1, read on the forward strand.
TGTTTTGTGCCAGAAAACTTTATAATAAATTTCATTTGGTTTAAGAATATTTGTCTGTTTGCGTTTTTCCTTAGTGTAAATATAAGACAAGCATAAAAGTTATATAATTTAAAATTAGGCACAACTAGGTAGATGACATATTTGCCTTCATGAAAATCAGGTCGCAATGTGCTAATTATTAAACCTAACCAAATGTATAAGATAAAATTGACTCTGAACTATTGGACCCTACAATGAATCATCCTTTTGTGTAAAACTGCACCTTTCCATTGTTGGTGGGGAGGTTCCCGGAGTGCCTCCGGGAGATGAGAGAACCGGCGCTAGAAGGACTCATCTCGCGGGAGTTCCCGACCCGAACGTTGAAGGAGGGATTGCTACTCGTTTTGTGCCATCGCTTCCCTTCCGAGGTCAGAGAAGCTGGAGGAGAAGTGGAAGGTATGCTCTTGGTAACTCAGTTACTATGACAAATATGCTGATAGATAAATCAATCAGGACATTATATACAAAACTGACAAATATTCAATTTTATTAAACATACCTAATCATTAAATTTGTCATCGTTTTTCAGATTTTCTGAACACATCGGGTCACATTACAATTAGATATAAATTCGATTCGTAATTTTAGATATAGGTATGTTACTCGTAAGAAAACAAGAATAGCATATGTATTATGATATTAGGTGTTTAAAAGTACATACATATAATATGTATAATACAATATGTAATTATCATCATCATCATTCGTTAATTAATCAGTTGAAGTATAATGCGGTGATCTTGGGAGCACTTTTGATGACACATCCATAATTTCTATTAATTTCCATCTATCTGAAGCTACCCTATCCGCTTTCACTGTATAATATATGTGTAAGCCATAGAGTAAATACCATAAAGAAATTTAACAATATAGCAAATTAGGTACTATTATAACCTAGTAAATAATTATTTATAAACGCAAATCACCATATAGAAACCCACTTTCATTGGTAAAAAAGCCAGATATAGAATAAATATATGTTGATGTAATACACATTAATCGAAAGAAAATGTGTAAACATTGTACGCATAATGAATACTACTTTGTTATATACATATTATGTGGTAGAAAGTTGAAATTATTAACTTATCAATTTAAAATTTGATCTAGACTATAGGTATATACATATATACACATAATATATAAATATGTAATTCTTCTCTTCTATCTAGAAGCAGCCAGTCTTTCTTATATTGGGTGTATCTCTGTTATGTTATTCATCGTGTTATATAGTTATCCTTTCTTTTGATTTGATTTATTTGACTTTTACCTTTTGTCTTATTTCTCTTTTGAGTCGACTGTCATTGATGGTTTTCTAAAATCTGTTGATGATGATAATATAAAAACATCCGTTTATTTTTTAACTGCTTTTATTGTTTTTATTGTTTCAAATTGAAATTCCAAATTTAGAAAGGATTTTAGAGACGTTAACCTTAGTATGAATAAAAATAATACACACTTGTTTATTTGACTTTATTACCAAAAGTCAAACGATTAAGACAGTTATTGCAAGTAATTAATAATTTTCGCTTAGTTTTATATATTGTACATATTAAAAATAGTACATAGTTCCTACAAATATATATAATTCATTTGTTGTTCTACTCATATTTTGAATTAATTTTTATATATATACATATATATTCTGTTGTATATAGTAGAATATGCAATGAAATAAATTTTAACATTCCATAATAAAATACCTCTGAATTGTTTGCATTTAACATTAAAAGTACCTAATTTTAAAGCTTATGATGAGCAAGATTTATATTTACATTTGTATGTAATTAATTACAGATAAAATTGACTAGGGTTATAATAGAGGTATTCTTTATACAGGAAAGAAATGTATTGTAAATATTGAATATAATTAAATATTTATCTTCTATTTTGTAATTAGATTGTGTAAGTAGATTATTTTACAAGTGTTTATATTTTTTATTACGAAATAATATTAAATTTATGTGGCTAAAAAAGGCCGTCTATAATGATACTACAGAGTTTGCTATAAAATGTGTAACACAGAATCAGTATATTTTTTAGTAAAATAAGTTTACTTCAGTATTTTTCTTTATTTATAGAAAAAAATGAACCTAAAATTATTTAATGATATAATCATGCTATATTTAAATTATTTACATTTAAAATATTTAATGAATTCGTAGAATATGAATTAATATTCTTTAATAATGATGTTTCTTTGTCAATTATAAAAGCTGTCAATTTAAGTATAGTAGAAAATCTTTTGAATGATGAAAAAATAATAATTTAATAAGATATGCATTAAAAAAATTTCAAAGAATTTAAATTATTGTTGAAATATTTCTTAAATGAATTTTCTTTTAAAAAAATTCAAGTTTATTCAATATTAATATAGTAATACTTATTATATTCGAAAGATCAATGATTTTGTTTGTAATCTTTTGATAAAACAATAACACATATTTTTTGTTTCTCTTTCTTATAACATGTTAGAGGACTTCTTGAGTAAAATGTCTTTGATTAAAAATGTAATTTTTGCTTCGATGGTTTTGACTGTCATGCAATGTTATAAAAATCATGTTACAATGAATTAAAAAATTGTGTGGGATGCTGTTTTTCTAGCGTGACTAAGATATTTTGTTACGGTATTTTTAATCACATAAAGACATTTCTAACAAGATACTTTATATAATAACGTCTATACTCTTCTATACTCTTCCATTTGTTATTGCATCAACTTATCTGTCAGTATATAGTGAGAAAAAAAATTATACTTATAAAACACTCTTAACACATTATGTATGTTGTTTAAATTATAATTAATTGTTATAATAAAGTAATGCTAGTAAATATAAATAAATTACCGATTTTCAAATAAAAATATTTTTTAGTGAAGTTAATTATGAATTAGTTTTCAAAATAGAATTGTTGTAGAATATTTCACAGGGCAGCAATTTTTTTTAGTTAGACGTTCTTAACACAATTTAAAGCTAAACAATTGCTTTATATTTTATTTGAAATGATTTAATATTAATAATAATCATTTTTTTAATATATAGCGCCGCAAATTGCTGTCAATGTCAGCAGCACTTAAACATGAAAATTACGTTTTAAACAATAACATAATGAGAAAAACGAACATTAATATATAAGAGAAAACTTTAAAAATATCAATCTACAAAATAAGACACACAATTAGCAGAAATGTATAAGTAAGTCAACACGAACATTATTGAATATAACATTACAAAATACAATGAAAAATTCTTTACTATTATAACCCATCAAAAGTTAGAATCATCAACCAATATAATAGCGAAAAAATAAATAACTTTACAAAAAGAAATGCGTTTTGAGCTTAGCTTTAAATTTACTAAATTCCTTGATGGCCCTAAGCTCATGAGGGAGAGCATTCCATAGCTGTGGGGCGGCGACCGAAAAAGCACGGTCCCCATGACGCTTAATTCTGTGAAATTTTTGAGTAAGTGTAATAATACTCGATTGCCTAGTCTGCCGATATTTATTTTTATAAGCCGCTGAATATATATTGGTACAATTGTGTTGATGGCATGGTAGGTTAATAGCAATATTTTAAAGTGTAATCGTTTTGTAACAGGAAGCCAATGTAATTGCTTAAGGAGTGGAGCAGATGGAGTAATCTAAGGTTTACTGGCAGCAAATCTTGCAGCAGAGTTTTGCACACGTAGTTTGTGTGGTAAATTTTGTGGAAGATTTATTAGAATAAATACTATTATAAAAATAAAGTCGAGACAAAACAAGAGATATAACAAGATATTTTGTGCAGTCACTTGGCAGAAAACGTGAAATACTCCTGATCCAAAAATAGAAAGATTTACAAATGTCTGCGATATGACCATGGAAGAAAGAAAGAGAAGAGTCGAAAAGCACACCAAATTACGGGCGGAGTTAACAAGTATGAGATCAAGCCCATTAAAACGTACAGTAATGGGATCATCAGAAAGGGGATGTGAAGAGTGTACAATAAGATTGGTTTTAGATAGATTTAACTTTCATTTGTTAGAAGACATCCAAACAAAAAGTGTCTGTAGGAATTCATTGATTTGGTTTATTTGTTCTTTATTGTGATCAATTTCAAGCCAGATTTTGGTACCAACAGCATAAAGATGATATTTAAGGCCAAATGATAAGATAAGTTTAGCAATTGGGGTATAGTGTATGCTGTGAATAAAAGCGGGCCTAAGACACTGCCTTGTGGGATTCCATAAATAAGATCACGCAATGAAGAATCAGTTCCATTTGTGTGCACTGAAAAGTATCGGCTGAAAACGTAGTCATTAATCCAATTGAGTGCATTGCCCTGAACCCCAAACCAGTTACTTAGTGTTGACAAAAAAATTGAGTGATCGATCGTGTCAAAAGCTGCAGATAAATCCAAGAGTACTAATGGTACACGTATGTTAGAGTCAATATGTGTTAGGATACTGTCGTTATATGAAGCAAAGCTGATTCAACAAAATGTCTAGGGCAATAAACTGGCTGGTGATCACAAAAGAGGTTGTAATTCAAGAAGTGTGCCTTGAACTGTCTAGAGGCAACACGCTCTCTAGTTTTACCAATAAAGTTCAGGTTTGATACAGGACGATAATTAGACAATGTGTTTATATCAAGATTTCTCATTTTGAGTATATAGGCGTGATAGATGCAGCTTTATACAACTGGGAAAAGCGACAAGATCGAAAAGAACTATTTGTAATCTTTGCAATTGTTGGTATTACATGTGACATGACTGCAGTTAAAAGATTGCGTATAGAAGAGGATCGACACGAGAAGTCTTATTGAGTCTGGATGAATATTTATTATATTGGATAGATTTTCTTCAGATATGAGATGAAAATCACTGAACACAGGCGGGTGTATGTCGGGAAGCACATAGGGAAGGTCATTGGTAGGAAGTGATGAACGAATAGTTTAAACCTTTGAAATAAAATAATCTGCAAGTCTGTTAGTTGGATCATCCATGTCTGGAATTGAGGGCATTAATGGGCCAGACAACAGTTCGTTAACAGTTTTTGAGAGCACTCTATAATTAGGACGACCGATAGTGGGGGTAATTAGTGAGTGATAATACTTAGCGCTTGCTGTGGCAATTAAGTTTGAAACAGTTTGGCATACGTAACGATGTTCGAGATGGTCATCTGAAGTTTGTGTGTAATTAGCTTTCTTTTCCAAACGCCTACGTAACCGACGGTAATTCATAATATCCGAAGTCATCCAGGGATCAGAGATACGTGTAGACTTGCTTGGTGCGTGATCGTCAAGCGTTTTAGTCAAAATTGAATGCAATTCCTGTGACATATCATCAGTACTTGCAGTAATGTCCAGTAATTGGGTATTGGAAATAGCAGTCACTATGTCGGAGTTAAAGTTTGCAATATTTACTTGTTTTAATCGTTGAGAAAACAAAACATTTGCCCTTTTTGTGAATGGACAGCACTGGAAAATGAGACGGTATAGTGATCCGAAAAATTGCAATGTGCGACAGACATATTTATGATATTTATAAGATGGTTGGAAAAAGAAGGTCAAGAGTGTGACCGGAGATATGGGTTGGAAGTTGAATATGCTGAACCAAATTAAGATGTTGAAGAGTTTGGTGAAAAATGATAGAATCATTATTAATGGTATCATCCACATGGATATTAAAGTCACCAATAATAAGAAAGCAGTCATGGTTGATGATTTATGGCTGTTTAATACAGTAAAGTCGGAAAAAGTCCGTTATTGAATGAGATGGTGGACGATATATGCACACAATTTTAGTGGTGACAGTCCGGGTGGTCGAAATTCAACTTCTAAGAGTCCAAAAGAGGAAGGCTGACTATTTTCAATCTTTTTAATGCAATAGAATTCCGATAAAGAACAGAAATACCTCCCCCCCCGGCGGTTAAGACGATTTCAGTAACAATATGAAAGTTACGGGTCTAAATTTCACTGCCAGTAGTACCATTGGAACTATCTGCACGAAGCCAAGTCTCAGTCAAAATAGCAATATTACATTCAGAGTCTTGGATTAATTCATCAACTATGGTAGATTTGTTATGTACAGAACGGCAGTTTTGGAGGATTAAATTTAATTACTGACAGGGACTTGGATTGTAATCACGATATGTATTTAAACTGTATGTATAAGCTAGCTGCTGCCTCTTTAACAAAAAAACTGATTTTTTAAGTCGAAAAGTCCATTTTTTGTCATTGAGAAAAAGCTTACCTTTGTTCAGTTTTACTGATTTTCCTGGATTTTGTTTCATCAGCTTCTTCTTTAATGTTCACAGGCGCTTGTTTTCTGCCAGAGTGAGTGGACTTTCATCATAATTTAAGAAGATCTTTTTTGTGCGTTCATTATTTCTTAAAACTTTGGAGTTGTTAACTGCGTTTACATTCTGTATTTTCACTGTTACATTGTTTGGGCAAATTTTGTGTGTTTCTGTTTTACTAAGTCTTTTCGGGACGAATGAGTCGTCTAATTCTGCACCGCATTTGAGAATAGTTTCCTGAATTAGTGTTTCATTATTGTCGGGAATACCATGTAATATGCTGAACTTGCGACGATTTTAAACATCCATTTGTTCTATTTTCAGTTGGCAAAATGAATATTATTGCTGAAAACTTAAATATGACTGTGCAGACAATAGTTATATAATTTTGTAGAGAGAATTTTAAAAATTAATTTTAAATTAAAACATAAACAATGAAATAATTTTTACTTACACACTGCTCTTGTTTCAAATATGTTATTCATCAATAATTGATATATTGCAAATCAGAGTAAGATAAATATAGCATTTATTTATGTTTTAAGTCGAATGAGTATTAAGCTGATTTGGAACCTACTATTAGATGGTTTAAACTATTTGTATTTTGAACAATTATACACTACTACTGTACATACTACTTTTATTCTAAATTACTATTAATACGGACAACTAGACTGTAGTTAATATTTTACTATTAAACAATAAAACTGTACATATACTAAGTTTTATACACACATAGGATGATTTTAATACGATGTTCATTACTTATTTTATAATTATTAAGAAATAGTTTCCCCACCCTGACTTTTTTTAAAGATTTGTCTAAAAACGGCATTTACCATGTATTGCCTTAGATCAAAAGTTACGTCATAAGGCATTAAAATAAAATTTTAATATTTTAAGTTTTCCAGTATACCGCTAAGAATATTTGTGCCTTCATAAGAAGTTTTGTGCGTTTCTCGAGAATTCTCACAGGTCCATACTCTAGGAATCAATGTCTCACAGAATCATTCTAGCGCAAACACTTATGGGGAAAGAGAGTAGATAACTACTAACTGGAGCGTTGGCGGGCATTGTAGAGTAAAGTCTCGCTGTAGTGATTTGAGTTGAGTCGATAGGACGGAGTGATGAGTTTGTTTATCGTGCAATCCAGCGATTCACGTGAGTACGTATTGTTGTAATCTGAAGGAAAGAGTAATGTAATATCCCCTTAAACTCTTGGTTACGTGCCTAGAAAGTGCGTGCGAGTCAAAGGGGGAGAAGAAAGAAGACATTGGGATGGAACTCAAAGAGTTGTGCAGCAAGAAATGTGTTTTGGACGAAGAACAAAAGATGCGACAAAGCAAAGAAGCAGCGAAATAGCACAGCATTTCAATACCGATATTTCAAGCGAACATGGAACTTCTTTAATATGTGTACATATATTCATAAAGTTGATGCGGAACAATTTTCAATAAAAAATAAAAATATATGATAAAATATAATTACAGTACGCTACCAATACACTTTCTGTTGTTAATATATAGTATACCTAAATCTATGGATATTTGAACTAGAAAAAATTTAAATTAATAAGAATTAATTAATCGTCATCAATTAATTTGATGACAATGGATATCATTGAATTTATAAAGATTTGTATATATATATAGCATGCAATAATTTGTGTGCAGTTTTGAATTGTTATTTCTAAAACATGGAAAATATTTAATTGAAAGAAACATAATATGCCGTTATAGAAATGCTATATAGAGAAATGTGTTCAAGTGTCCTGATAATATTCATTTATTACGTTAGAAAGCTTTGGGTGATGAAATAATCGGTTTGAGAATAGTTCAATTTGGTATGCCAGGAGCTCAGGGAAGATACAAAACACAATTTTAAAAGAAAAGAAGGAAGTAACAGAAAGAAAATTCCTACTAAGGTTGAAAATATCTCAAATTTTCAAATAATGATAGAATAAGATGAAAAATTAACTACACGGCAAATTGCGGATGAGTTGTAGCTGTCGAAAGACATGGTTTTCCATATCATTAAAGAGGATTTGCACTTTAAGTGTATGTCAGACAAATGGGTGCCACATAAATTAACAGAAAACAGCAAGGCACAACGAATCCAATGCTGCCAAAATATCATAGCAATATTTTATATAATATATTATTGCATTCTTCAACAAGACAATGAAAGAGTCAAATCAAACAAAACAGTATCATGAAAACTAAAAACTGTAATTGTTTGAAATAATCTCCATAATTTAATGATCTAAACATTTGTGACAGGTTTGTTTTTCCGAAGTTAGAAATTGACGCAGCATGAGAAAATAGTCCACCAAAGAAGTTCAGGATTACCTGGTTGGAAAATTATCGTCATTGACAGGTGAGACACCATGAAATGAAAAAGTCATTGGACATTATTAAAAGTGATTGAGGAGAATGAAATTTCGTTCATATAACATTTCGGATATACATATGCACTTATGTATCATATTAGTACTATATTTTAATTATAACAGACGAAGCTTTTATTATATTTTATAAAATAAAATATAAAAGTTATGGCATTTTTCATTTGTATTACAGTCTCTAGTAGTATCATAAAGTAACTCTAATAAAAAAGGTATTCTTTAAACATTTTGTTTTTGTAAAACCTGTCAGCCAGCTAAAAATGAAATGTAGCTAGTGAGAATTGTCTTGAAATAAAATAGCAAAATTGTGTAGGTATATATGTATATTGCATGGACTATTAAACTATTATATATAATGTGAATAACACCAGTTATTTATATGAGGAATAATATATGCATATATAATAAAACATATTTGTTTTCTTTATGAGTATATTTTGATGTTATCTACTGAAATAATATCGCTAAGATATAGATACCGTCTTTTCTCGAATAGACGCCCGGGCGTTTATTTACATTTAAAAAAATATGATGGGCGTTTAAACGGGGCTGGGCGTCTATACGGGGCTGGGCGTTTATTTAAAATTCCTTTTTTATTATCCCAAAAAAAAAATTAAAACCACTTAAAAATTAAAGTTGAAAAAATATAGAATAGAGTCTGTAGTATTTAATCAACGTTAGTATTTACCTACCTATTCGCAAAACAAAACAAAACACAGTGAAAATAGAGATTAGGTAACAGAGTTAATTTGATTCATCTGAATCACACATTGAATCAACATCACTGGCTTCATTGTCTGTTTCGTCATTGTTCTCTTCACCGTCATCTTCAATGACATTGGCATCTTCTTCCTCTCCATCATCTTCGGCTTCAACATTTGCATGCAGTCGGTTTTCACGGAGCAATTCTAGACCAAATGAGTTTTCTTTGCTTTTAAAGCAGTGTATCTTTGAATCATCAGATCCATCTAGGGATGTAGTGATAGCGCAGTGTTTCATGGAGCTGATGATTTGGTCTATAGGAATGGAGTCCCAGGCTGCCTTGACCCATTTGCAGATGTCTGGAAATGTAGGTGGCCTCATGTTTCCACCTTTTGTAAAGGTATGCTCTTCCGATACCATCCAGTTTTCATAAGATTCCTGTATGCTCGACTTCAACGGTTTATTCCAGGAGACGTCTGGTGCCTGAATTAGAGATGTACATCCTCCGGGGATGATTGCAGAGTCAATGTTGAATGCTTTTAATGATTTCTTTGTATCGGCTGACTTATGGCAGTTAAATGAATCCCAGATAAGTAGACGCCTTTGAAATGAAAATCGTCCAATAACACGGGTGAGATATTCTAGTGTTAATGGGTCATCCATCCAAGATTTTTCTGCATATGCAATGACTAGACCATTCATGTTGTCGATTTCTTTGATAGGACGTTTTCTCGGAATCACAACAAACGGCTTAACCTTTGTTCCATCGGCTTTCGCCGTTAATATAACCGTAATGCGAACCTTCTCATGACCAGTGGATTTGATAGGAATAGATTTTGTGCCCACCTTATCAACAGTTGTATCTGCCACCGGCTCGATCCATACTGGCGTTTCATCCATGACATAAATATCTTGGTTTCTATAATTGTGCTTTTTTCTCAACTCCTCTAAGTAGCGTATGAAGCTAACCAATTTTGGGACGCAGTCTGATGGTGTTTTTTGGGAAATGGTGGTTCGCCTTCGAATACTGAATCCGGAACGCTTTAGAAATCTGTTGAGCCAGCCGTTGCTTGCAGTAAATCTGCTACCGGTTCCATTGTTTTGGTGAATTTCCCGAGCCTTTCGCTGTATCATTTTTCTGGACACGGCCAAACGTTGCTCTCGTTGTTTACAAATCCAATTTCGCAGTGACAGCTCCATACTAGTTGAAATTGCCTTACGACCTCCACCGTCTAAACGCATTTTCTTTGCCACACTATTGCTTTCCATTGCCATTCGAATCGATGCTTCTTGACCTCTCCATTCACGTATCCTTTTCCGATCAACATTAAAATGTTTTGCACTTTGAGACACATTGTGATTTTTTAGATAATCCAAAGCCATTGCTTTTACTGATATAGAGTAACTGTTGCGTTTTTTAGACATGATAGTTAAATGAAACTGAACGAATCCGATCTCACAATCAAATACACAATCAAATCTCACAATCAAATACCGAAAGTTTCTGACCACACACTACAATATTACAACTTTTGATAACAAATAAGAAATCTTACCTATTCGCTTGTTCTGTTACCGAAATTCCAGTTCTAATATTCGAGATGGGCGTCTATTGGTAAAATCAATACCAATCAAATTATACCTACTTCATAAACCTAATATTGCGTAGTTACTGGTTACCGAAATTCAAGTTCTAATATTCGAGATGGGCGTCTATTCGAGGCTGGGCGTCTATTAACACTCATAAGTTTTAGGTGGGCGTTTATACGGGGCTGGGCGTCTATTCGGGACTGGGCGTCTATTCGAGAAAAGACGGTAATATATTATGTATATTATGTTGCTTATAATATTAGAACCAAATATATTTCTTATCATTAATCCAATCATATATAAATATTACATGTTAAAACTGTTTTCTATAGATTTATAAATGTTTCGTAGTTTTATATACAATAACCTATCTTTAATTTATCTTTGATTATTTCAATAAAAAGGTTTAACACATGGCCTTGAAAGCGCTAATGGGTATTACGTGATGTCTATTTTATCTGAAAATAAACCGTCTGCATTCCTAAGGTTTTATCTAAAACTTCATCTAGCATAATTTAGACATACTCAGTCATATATTTACTTGTGTATATAGTTATTAAGAATGTTACGTGACAAAACTAAAGTATATACAGACATGTTTTTAATAGTATAATATATAGGACTAAATACATTACAACTTCAATATATAATGTTACGTTGACAGCTTGTGCCATTATTTTACAAAAGAATTGTAATAATAATATAATATAAATGAAATAATATATGAAAATGCTTGTATGCATATTTTTTCAAATATATCAAAGTTTCTTTAGGGAATTAAAAAATAGTGGACATTTTGGAAATAAATGACAGTAAACAATACCTTCATTCGTAAACGACTGTATGCTGATTGCAATTTATTTGTACAATATTAATCAACATTAAAAATAATTGGGATGGGATAAATTATTAATAAGTTTCATTTATTAGCGATAAAATGGGATTTAATGTTAGTTAAAATGTAATGAGTGAAATATTGATTTCCCATTTTTCCAACATTGTTGATAGTACACAATATCTTACCCTCCAGTTACATGGAGCAAATCCATAACGACTCTTGTTATAATATACTGTATATCCACTAATAACTACGTGTTTTCTACCAATGGTAACCTTAGCAGCCATGCTTCGGTTACCATGCCATGCCATGAAAACAAAGAGAAAAATATGCATTCAACAAAAGTAATGATAACCTTTGTAAGAATGAAGATTGTAGAAATAATAATATATATTATCCATCCATACATCACTCTCCATTTAGTACACCTCATTCGTATACTGACAGATATAAGTTAAAAGTAGTAAGTAACTGTATAAAATTCCTGCTGTAACCTTTTAAGTCACTGTGTATTGTATGACGTGTTGGAGGCAAAGACCAGGTAAAAAAGAGGAGAGGGGAAGTGAGAAAGAGGGAAGGCGGGCTATAAAGAGAACTAAGGACGCGGGTAAACAATGCATTCTATGCGATTGCCAGCCCAGTCAGTTCATTACATCTCTTCTCGTTCCGTATGTCTTTATACCGCTACTCTTGTTTGTCTATTTTGTTGCGTACATCAGAATTCCTTTGAAGATGAGCTAACGCGTTTAGCTTCACGCACATGTGAGGATGTCTCTATATTTTTGTACGTTTCTTTTCATTTTCTCTTATGTCTGCTTTTAGTTCACTCTTCCTCCATTATCCTTTCTATTCCTTCCCTCCATTTCCCGTTCCTGGCTTATTTTTAAATGAATTTTTAATATAGGTACACATGCATGGAAGTGACTAACAAAGCTTAGAGTTATTTTGTATTTCAAAATGTACCGATGTTTTAAACAGATTAGTATGTATATGTAGCTCGAATATACTCATGTAAATACAAATTCCTAATAGCAAAAAATAAACACATTATCAGAGTTCCATATAAGCGAGGAACAAGAAAAAAATTATTGATGTTTTATGTAAAATGTAAATTTAATGTAAAATAACGAAATAATATGAGAAAATAAATTCAGTCATATTTCTTTAGCAATAGCTAAATATTTTATATGTGGTATTTATCACCTGTAAAAAATGACAAAAGTAAGTACTATATCTAGAATACCTATACGTAATAAATTTGGTGTCGAGAATAAATTGGAAAACATAATATTTAATAAGATTGTAAAAATAAAATAAAGTAAAATATCTATATATACATATATTGGTAAATTTAAAAGAAAAAATAGGGGGTTATTATTTCCATTTAAATGATTGGAAAACATATATAAGATATGTACTACTTTCATAATAAAAGTTTCAATTAATAATAAGAGTATGAAACTGCATATATTAGAGTAGAGAAAAAACAGGTATCAGAAAATTAAAAGTATTATTCTCTGAATTGGCTGAGCTCACTGCGTGTGTTGTAGGTCTCGTATGAGGATGGCTTCCGTTGCTCTAATGCTTTAACGCTAGTAGATAATATGTCGAATATGAAGCTTACACCACATTGTTGGAGGTGTTTATGGATGTAATTGCTTTCTTACTTTAAGTGTTCTTTTGCTCTTATATGATGTGGTCAAATTGAGCTTTGTGTGTATGTAGAAAGCTTAGCATTGACTGCGGGTCGCTTTATAGACGCTGTTTCGGTGGTGGCGAAATTTCTGTCCACTAGTCTCGTAGGTTGCAAGTCTCATCACATTATACATTACATTGCACATAACATTATACTCGTATATTGCTGTCTCGTACGTCTGACAAATTGTATATCGTACGCCTGACAAAAATAACTGACAATTTTTTATTCTAATTTACCAGTGTATAAAGGCCATTTATTTTTTAATACTAACATTTTCACATCATATTTAATTTGTTTATTATTAGTTGAATTGAAATTGCGATCTGCCAAATTTTTTGCTAGATTTAAAGTTACCTATAAAATTAAAATATTATGCTTTAAAAGATGTAAAAAAACTCATCTATAACATTTATTGATCTCAGTTGAAACCCTTATTATAGGTGTTATTATCTGGTAACTTAAATGCCATTTATAGTAACAATTAAATTGTTCGCAATACTTAAGTAGTAAATTTAAAATGAATCAAAATATAATAGAAAGCATAATTTAGTTTTATTTGGATAATTTGAAAAGAATGTTTAAATTGAAGATTATGTTAATATAATTACGAGCATGAAAAATACAAATTATAATTACAATATACAGACAAGATTTACGGAGATGATATAAAAGAGAAAGGGAAAGAGTTACACAGTGTAAGATTGAATGCTTAATATTTAATTGATACTTATATGATTGATATAATAATACATTAATAAAGTAAGATTGATAAATCTATTATTATAATTCCTATGTTATACATCTTATGACATCTTTTTTACCCACTATATTAATAATTAAGCCCAAGTACATATCAAAATACAACAAAGAGACGAATAAGTATATTAATTATTTAATTATTAATTATTATATATTAAATATCAAAATAACCACATCTACTATTTCAGTCCTTTATTATTGTTAACCCCCTAACAACTCTCAATAATAAATATTAGTAAAAAGCGATTATTTTAATGCAATTAACATTTCTGAATGAAAAAATATTACTGGATATATAACAAACAAGTCCTACAATTCTGTAAACCGAGAAGGTATTAACTTTAAAAATTTGACATGCCGATTTTAGTTAAAATATATCATTTACTCTGTGTTTTTAAAAGTACACTATATAGGTAGGTAATGAAGAATTAAACTTATAAAAAACGATGTTTTGAACACAGTGTTCCACAATGCTTTTTAGTAATTTTTACTATACAAATACCCTTTATTGGAGTGGTAAACACAACTCATAAACATAAGATTTCATAAGAAATAATGATTTATATTACTTACTATTAGTATATTAATAGGTCAAAACTGATGTAACGAATTCCTTGAAATTATTAATGATTTTGAATTAGTAGATAAAAAGAAAAGCTTATGTGAAAAATGTAAGAAATCGGTAAGTTTAGTCAAATTTAATCTAATATTTACTACCTTTGCTTTTAGAAACTCATTCATTTGTGAGAATTAATTAAACATACCTAATCGCACATAAAAATCTAATTTCAATGCAAAATATGCCCTGATCTCATAAACACAGATATAGTAGTTAAAAAAGTTACAATTATACAAATTTATGTGACACTCTGAATTCGGCACTCAGTATCTCTCGGCCTTGACAATTTTTAAAGAAAGAAAATTGCTTAACTCATCTGATAGAATAAGCTACATGGCTTCTATATTATTGAAAACATTATTTTTAGAAATTTAAAAATTTCCATGGAAATGCTTCCTGTAGTATCATAGATGAAACTGGTAAAAGTGAGAGTTTTAATACAAAATATCATCTTGGTGTTATTGAAGTTAATGAAAATAAAATTGATATTTCCTAAAAGGTATTTTGAAAGAACATGAGTTGGCTTATAAATGCAGTCAACACGGTAAACATATGCACCATGCATAAGCTTCATTTTCCTTGATGATGAAGGTTAGGATTATTGAGATGTGTGATAATGTCTGCAAAAAATGAAGAACACTTAACAGTTTCTATGTGAACATTTTGTTCGAATGTTTTGAAATTGATTGGGTAAAATAAGTCACTCATTAAAAATAAATGTTTCACCTTTACCATCCTATGGAACAAACTTACTTATAAATCACTTTTTCCATAAAAAAAATTAAAAAAATTGAAATTGTATAAATTAAAATAAATCTTATTTCTTTTGTTTGCTTAATCTGTTATATGAATAAAAATGCTAAACACATACACAAAGCATGAAAAAAACTCTATTAATTAGTTTACTTTACCTATAATTCAGCTGCTATTTAATAGAACATATTAATATCAATACACTCACATAAATTTTATTTTATGATAATTTCTTAAAATTAAAACATAATTAACAATTAGCGTCGCTTAGTTGAAAGGTTGTTCTTTCCATTTAAGAATAAATTAATTGAGTATACTTGAAAATTCTTCTAATTAAAGTTAATCAAGCGAATAAACAAATTATAGGAAGACATACATAGTTTCTAATTTTAATTCTATTTTACTATACCCATGAAATAAAGGGTTGATTGTCCGATATTATTAACTTATTCATTATATATAATTATATATA
>JAYRBW010116456.1:0-17518 GCA_036023295.1 Invenusta paracnida
CTATACATTTTACCAATACACAATTTTTTACTGTAGTTAAATGTTTTTAATTTTTGGGGGAAATCGTGTGGATACCCCCCTAACATATACTCGAATTTTTTCAAAATATACTCAAATATACTTGAATTATATTTTCGATTTAGAGTGGCCACCCTATGGTTATAATAATGATGGGCGCTTGTTTTGTAGCAATCATTTTTTGTACTATAGTAATTTCATTTATGCATATATCAGTTTTTATGTAAAATGTTTATGATTATGAATTAGAAGCGGTAACTGAGCAGGAGAAACTATAATAATAATTACGGACATAAATGTATTGACGTGGTTGATAAAGCTGGTCAAATGGATAGCACGCCTGCTTCTCAAATCCGGTCTATACATTACTACTGGGTTTAGCTGAAACCGCGTATAATACAGTGTTTCACTTGATCCGGCCGCTAAATTTGTATTATATGATGAACATAATAGTTAAATAAATTATTTAGATTTTATTTTAACTCCCTCTTTCGACCTATGAAGAGTTTGAGACGATTCATTTATTTTTAAAGTTAGGATTAAGTTCCGCAGAGTTCTAAAAAACATCTTGTCGACGAGGCAGACCTAAATGATGCCTAAACTATCTCCACTCAATATTCAACCAATTTCAATGACATTTTCAAGACACAAACTAAACCCAAACAACACTGCCCAATTTCCACTTCCTTTAAAAGTTAGCTATTTCCTCATTTTAGGGGAGCACTGGAATCTGAAAAAGGAACTAACTAGGGTTTTAATTTGTCGCCACAATGAATAATTCAGAAACGTGAGACCAAAGCCAATGCCTTGATCAACGAAGGGAGCAACTTTTTCAAATTCGAAAAATCGATTTTGGATCAAGTGAACCACCTTGTACATTCATGCCAGTAATTATTATTACGTGGTTATGTTCTGATTTTATTTTCAAATCAGCATAATTATTATATAGGTCCTGGGTATCGTTTTATAGCATTCTTATTTGTTCCAAGAACAACTTAAACAAGACAAAGGTATTACTAAAAAATGGCACAATTAAAATACATAAAATTATGTTCATTATTAAGGGCATCTTACTGGAAATAAATCAGTTAGGTAGCAATGCGCCAAAAAAGAATTAGTTATCAAGCATGTAATGTAATATTAGGAAATAGCTATGGGACACCAATTTGAGCAAATACGAAATACATGGTTTAAAAACATTTTAGAAGACCTGTTTTAATGGAAGATGTGCAAAAGACATTAAAATTTAGAACAAAACGTTAGTGAGCTTAAAGAACATATAAATGGAAATATCTTATATCTAACCCTAATAATCTATTATGTGAGGGTGCGTGTGGATGTTGTGTTAAAGTGGATCAGCATAATTATATGATCGATGTATTTTAGTCGTGTTTACTTGCTTAGAAAAGATAGCTGTTGTATATACAGTCGTATAAACCGAAAAATCTAAAATATTATACTGTAAATATGCAGAAACGAAAATATATTATATATTAACCCTTTACAGCATACCGACTTATATTTAAGTCGGTATACTATGTTTGGTTATTCACATTTAACCAATCAAATTATTGAATGAATTGTATTTAGTTAGCTTACTTACATCAGTGCCACTAATTTATACTCTTGCCAGCTACCTGTGAGGTTTACCTATATTTACTACGGTGAGTCAAACTTTGTGATTCTTGTTTAAATTAAGTGTTTATGAAATAACCAATACTATATTTATGTAACAAGTAACTAGACAGAACTAAATGTAGTTCAATGTAGGTAACTTATTGTACTATGGTATGAAATAACTGGATTTATCACAAGTCTTTGTGATACTGTAAAAACTGTACACAAATGTTGCGACTTAAGTATAAGTCAGTATGCAACACAGGGCATATTTTAGTTTATATTTTCCACTATATCCATTTTACACCGTAGTATGTTTTTATCATATGTACATAATCTCTCTCTCTCTCATATTCTTTGTCGTTTTCATTTCTAGATAATGCAACGCCCAAGTCGGCTAGCGAAAGAAGACGCCTTACGTTCTATACGTAATGATCATATTGTAATTCCTGAGGGCGACGAGAGCGAAGTGGAGGGCTGCAGTGATGATGAACAAGGGGAACTGGAGCTGGGCGATTATGAAATATTTGATCTTGGCAATATTCTGGAGGATGCAGACATCATGAAGGGCCTCTTCGAGGCTGTCCCGGCGGAGGATGTACAGGAAAATGTGGCAGATGCAGCAGTACCGGAAATTAGATGGCGCAAGCAGGAGCTGCTGGGGAACAGAGGAGCCCCATTTGCTGATACCATCGTCGACTTGGATATGGATATGCCTCCTGCTATTTACGAGGAAAAATCACTGTATGAAATCGTAAAGCTATTCATGACTGACGAACTGCTAAACCTCATAGTCCAACAAACCAATCAATATTCCGTGCAGTTGACAGGCACTTCAGTAAATGTGACTAGAGAAGAGATTGAAAAATATATTGGTATGCTGTTGTTGATGGCTGTTTATGGTCTACCACAATACAGGATGTATTGGACTAAGGCAACGGAGGTTCCACGAATCACAAATGCAATGCCCATCAATCGGTTTGACGCCATAAAACGGTTTCTTCACTTCAATGACAACTCTGTTTGTCCAGCGAGAGATAGTCCGGAATATGACAAATTGTACAAAGTCAGGCCATTGATTTCCCACATGCAACGTGCATGTCGATCACTGCCGCAGACGGAAAGCCAATCAGTAGATGAACAAATCATCCCTACCAAGGGGCGCAGTCCAATACGGCAATATCTGCCCAATAAACCCAATAAATGGGGCATCAAAATCTGGGCTAGATGTGCTGTCACTGGCATGCTGCTCGATTTCGAGGTATACACCGGCAAAGAAGGCAATTCACCAACGGCCTGTGGTGTTGGGGACGACGTGGTCCTAAGGCTGTGTGATACGATTCCTGACCATGTGTCCAACGTGAAGCTATATTTTGACCATTATTTCACGAGTATTGAGCTTCTATTGAAACTGGCGGAGCGACGTATTTGGGCGACAGGGACCATAAAAAAGAATCGTACCAAAGGCTGCGACAAAGTTCTTGAAAGCGAAAAGGACCTCAAGAAACGAGGCCGAGGAAGTTTATACTAGGAAGGATAATACTACTTATAATATAGTTTTTAAAAAGTGACAATAATTACAAAAATAAACAACATTTTATAAAATAATTATTTTCTCTAATAGTACGAAATTTTTTTTACATAATTACTAATCACAGTTTGTAAAACTATATTATTTAATTGCAAATTAGATGGTTGTGTTATCTTCTTGTGACTATTGACTTTTTACTAAGCATTTTGTTGTAGCCTGTCAATGTATACCTATCGTGAAATAATTTTATATTGAGTCTGTTACCTTATAGATAGAGCCTAACTACTACAGTAAACTGTCTTCTAAAAGTATACTTTAGTATCTATAGAAGACTTACATAGCAATAAAATATTTAGAATATTATGACACAATTTACTAATAGAAGTCTGCCTATAGAACAATTAATTCAGCTACTTCGATTAAAGTCTTTGAGTCTACCTGACAAACACATACACAGAGTAAGAAAGGTGAGAGGAACAGAGCATTCACCCCACTGGCATACTAACTGGCAGATTACTATTAATTCATCTACTCTTACCATTGAATGTTGCTTTATATGCAATAAGGTTTTATTAGTGCTTCAAAATAATAAAATACGAGGGGAGTTCAATAACAAGCTAGACAATTCGCTAGCTGGACTGTTGTTCAACTTTTGCATTAACATAGAAATCGATTCTGGGATCTAGAAGTCTGTCAACCGTCTGATAATGAAAATACGAGACAAGACAACCGAATACCTTATTTTTGTGATTTTTGTGATACTCTTCTGCATTGCCAAGTTCGGCATCTGGAGATGCCTCTGCTTTACCATCAAATCCATCTCTCTTCTACTTTCTGTAGCTGCCGCGAGTAATGTCGTTTACATTGTAATCATTGTCTATAGAAAGCATGGACATATTCTCTCAGTGTACTACAACATACTGACAACCGGCCCTGAATCCCTAGACGTATTTTATATGGCTCACCATCTTGTATATTATCGTGAACTGAAGGATGTGGCCACGGCAACTGGTGTGCTGTCCACAATAGCTGGTCTGGGATCCATTTTTGCCGGTTTTCCGTTCCCTACTAAGTTGGCTTCGCTTGTGGCCTGGATTGGTACTGCATATGTTTCTTTGATCAATTTATCCATTTATCTTATTGATTTTCAAATGCAAACCAGGATAACTGATTCTATGGATCACGCTTATCCAATCCTCCTGGGTATCGTTATCGCCGCCCTGGGAGCTTGGAATTTAATGTGGGTTCTTTTACCTATGATGGGATTTGTACTAGAGGTGAGTAGTAGAGTTGGTAGAGCGTTAGTCTTGTATACAAAAGTCCGAGGTCCTATCCCACCCGGGGCAACTTAGTCACCCCTGACTAGCAGCTGTAGGCTAGTCGACTGATTAGCAGATCTAGGCCTGCTCAGTGTTCAAACACTCTAATTCGTACCTTTGTTGGAGGTAGATTTTGTGTATATATGCAATAATAATAATAATAGTTCATTTTATTCATGGTACAATTATTATACAACAGATTATTGCAATGAAAAATATATATGAAAATACTTAGTACAATGAAAATGGAAAATCGAAGCCTCCTTCAAGATCAAGTCGATGACTCCCAGTGTGTAATACAATAGATAAACATATTTAGACAAACAAAGCACAAGTATATGGCTTATTATGTTAATAATACTCATAAGATAATGAGACAACTCGATAATATATGTACATATTATACAAAATATATAATATATAAATATATAGCCAGTAGTGTGTGCATACATTTGTATATTTACAAGGTTTAAATATAAATACCACCTGCAGCAATAACCTTTCTGTAATTTACAATTAATTTTGTAACTGCTTTATGCATTGTTTCTGGTCTTAAATTTCCCAAATATTTATCAGACTAAGTTTATAAATCTTCGCCAGACAATAATGCCATATATTGTTCCTTTTCATTTCCAAATTTAGATATGTTATATATATATATATTCACTCCAATATATATATATTCACTCGGATATATCACGTTAGTACGGAGCTTGGTGGAACAAACGAACTAACTTGCAACGAACCTATACTTGCTGTTATGTTACTTTATATATTCTTAATACATACTGATCACTATACCTACATTCCTTAATTACATACTATACAACAATAGGTACTGTATTCTTACTTTGCTACCAATATCTGTGTGATCACAAAAAAAGATGCATGGATTTTTTTTTAATTAAAACATTTTACAAAACGAAATTGTTTTCGTGTTAACCTATACAAACTTTAAGTTAGACATGTGAATGATAATGTTATGAGAAGATTACGGGTTGTTGGTCTGATTAGCTAATGTTGTAATTGATTGTATAATTTGAATGTATATAGAAATATATATTGTGTTTCTACTAAGCAACTATTTCTCATTTATTACTCTTTGTAATAACCATAACCATCAAGACGTGCATGAAGCTTTCGTGTCTTTTTGTGGTTTACAAGACAATGAAAGTGACATGACGTCATCTATTAAGTCTACATTTTCAGAAATTTATAAAATTTCATCTGTCTGTAACTCTTGTAACCATGCTTCTAATTTTTTTGAACTATTTTTAACATCTCTTTTAATTCTCTAATAGACAACACTCTCTATTGGGAATTATCTACTTCTTTAACTAAACACTGTTCTTCCTGTAATACTAATACTTCTCATACCAATAGTACAGTCATTGATTAAAATCATCATAGTCTAGCCATTCTAATTAACAGATTTTCTGTTACTAGTTCTGACATTGTTTGTAAAACTGGACAATCGATCTTATGCCCACTTAATCTGATTGTCAATAATAAAACTTTTTTTTATGTAATTTGCCCTATCAAATGCACATCATGTGGCATATACTAAATATAATAATGATTGGTACAAATGTAATGATGAAGTTATATCCAAAACTACCCTTAATACTTTCTTGAACTCGCGAGAAGCTTATATGCTTTTTATCAAAATCTTGATCAGTAGTAATAGATTAAGGGCAGTGTGACAATAGGGCGCTATTAAACTGGTTAAACACACCGCTGAGTGTCCAAGTCCCGCACCTTATTATTCTACTATACTGCATCATTGTATGGTCATCTTTTCTATTGGTCTGTTTTGGTTTTGCGTCCTGATTTTGGCTCTAATTAATATATATCAATCACAGGCATAACTTCAAAACTTTTTATATCCTAGGCCTGTGCTAATATGTACAAGTATAGCTTGATTGATTTCTAAAAATTTCTTCCACCCGAGGTATTTGATATATTATTTTTGATGTATTGTATATTCAGAGTTTTTTACTCTTCTCTCCAGAAGCAGTCATTCTGCTACCTTTGGTGCAAACTTTTTTTGTTAGTTATCGTGTTATATAGTTATTCTTTCTTTCTCTTTTTAATTTATCCCTTTTTCTGGTTAAATGAGTAGATTTTGACTGCTGTTTTATCATCTTATTTTTATAACTATAAGCACCATGTTTAATACATAATGTATATACAGGGTGAGGCAAAAGTTACTCCCAATTTTGACTCTGATATTGATGACTCTAATGTAAGAAATTGATTTTGTAATGTAGGTATTAATTTTTATGTCGGAATTTCAATTTATTTTTGGCCCAGGGTTAGGAATCAAGATTCCTGTTATTTCCAACAAGATGGGGCAGCACCCCATTAATGTTTTAATTGTTCGGCAATGGTTAGATGTCAACTTGGAAAATCCATGGATTGTGAAGTGTGGGCCAATTGAATGGCCAGCGCGGTCCCCGGAACTAACACCCCCAGACTTTTATAAACAAAGATAAGCCATGTACAATCCAGGAGCTGCGAGATTCAATAGAAAAAAGTTTCACAATCAATGTAAAACAGTTTGCAGTAGTGTTGTCTCCGGAGCAGAAAGCTACATTGAATATAATGGTGAACATTTTGAGAACAGAAGATAATTATTGATAATCTCAGATGATGCACATAGGTTTTTGTTACACTGTTGTTGCGGTTATTGTACAATCTACAAGTATCTTGTTATGAAATCATTCAAATAAAGTATTTATCATTTCAAAATTGGGAGTAACTTTTGCCTCACCCAGGCTGTATATATTGATCAGGGGCAGATCTAGGAATTTGACAGGGGGTGGTACGAAATTTTTTAAAACGGCACTTAAAATAAAAAATATTTTCCAAATAATAATAGTGCGATATATTCCCTTTTTGAAAATGGTGTTTTTTCTTAGAACATTAGCCGGGGAAGGGGGTTCGAACACCCAATGCCCCTGATTGTTAATATTTCTAAACTTTCTTTCTAGAATATAATTATATATTTTTATATAAGTCATTCGAATATATTTTAGAGTACGAATTATAAGTGTTAACCTGTGTTCAGCAGAATAATATATTTATAATATATTTATTTATTTGTATTAGCACTATTAGATACCTGCTAAATAGTTTTAGTTAACATTATTTTTAAGATTCTATTTTGACATTTTTGAAGTTGTTGAAGCCATGTAGTATTTTTTATTCCATATAATTCTATTGCATTGTTTTGTTTGAAGAGAATAAAACACTTTAAAATGATGAGTATCTGTTCGTTGGGTAATTCTTGCCTATGATAGTATAATAATGGTATATTTCTTTATTTTGTTTATTTCATTTTTTATATGATAGTATCCCAATTTACATTTTCCTGAATAGTTAAACCTAAATATTTAGTTTCAGATGGTCTACTAATATCTGTGTTTCTTTTTTTTTTGAATGCCTTTTGCTGAAAACTACAAAATGCGTTTTTTCTAAGTTAAGTGTAAGTAAGTCTATTTGAATTTAGCCAATTATTATATTCTATTAGGGCAGTATTATAGCCTCTCTTCTAACTGTTTATAGTTACTTGCTGTACAAAATAGGCTATAGTTTCATCAGCAAATAATTTCATTTGATTTTGTTCATCCAAACAGTTTATATATTATATGTTTACAAGGAAAATATAAATTTCTATATAATATGTATATCTGTTCCAGGTGTCCGAAACTCAGTTGTAACTTCCGTTACAAGATAAATAAGACAATCAGATATTATGTATGAATTGTGATGTTTCGTTTTAAAATGTATTTATTTTTAAAATAAACAAAATATAATGCGTAACTTAACAACGTAAATGGTAAATATATCGATTTTACTAAACGTAATTATTGATTAAAAATTAATTTAACATAAAATTTTGTTCATAAATTTGATTCCTGATTTTTGTCTTGTGACTTTGAGCTTTTCATTATTGGAATATGTTTTGGACATTAAATTTATTTTTAGTAAATCACAAAATAAATAATGAGTAATATCGAAAATTAATATAGTTTTTTTGTAGTACGAACTAGTAGATATTTTTTTAAAATATATTAATTTTGTTCAATTTTGCATCCACTCTTAAAAACGGCATGCGAAATTTCTATTTATGACGCTATTTCATTAGAAACCGGTATTGACGGCATGTCATATGGCATGTTGTCTTATACGGCATGGTATATATAGTCCCATGCCGTTAATAGACCTGAGAGGACAATTATACATTAAGATATAATATAAGACGAAGATGTTTGACAAATATATATATTTAATTTTCGTTTCTTACATTGGTTCTTTAAAGATTATTCCCCTGCTCATATTAATAGTAGTAAAAAAAGTGTTTTTGTAGAATTTAATCCAATTTGAGTGAGAAAGACATGCATTCTAATCGGGAAATTCAATACCTTAGATAAATTGTTAATAAATTATATATTTCTAGACTTTTTAGTGTCGCGATAATTTAAATCCTGCAGAGGATCCTAAATCAATGACAACAATTTTTAAAGGATACCTAACCTTTTTAAATTGATACATTCTTTTCCAGATAGGCAATCTATATTTAGGAAGTATACATTTATCTATATCTGGTTAATACTTATAGAACTTTGGTCTCTGATTTTAAGAGGTTGCAACCGGTTCAGATATTTAAACCTTGTGGCTTATTATATTACCATTCACTTGATAATGTTTTATAAGCGCGTATTCGTTCTTCTTATATTCATCTTAAATATATCGAACATATACATATCACAGACATAATTTACTGACTAAATATAATCTTGCGTCATCATGTGATTACTAACGATATTAGTTCTATTCAATGATTCTTTTTTTCCCACAATTCTCTCTCTATATTCAGCCAAGATAGTTTGCCAACTTGAGCTGTAAACCACTTTCGTGCACTCAAATTGTTTTCATTCTTTAAACAATAATATAATATACAATTTTGTAAATTGCAGTGTCATTTAGAGACAACCAAGAGCGTGGAGAGGTATCTAGTGACCAGTTTCTTTCTTTACTTACCAGGTTCCCATTAAAGCTAGATGAACAGCATTATAATAAATAGGTTGTGAATCTGAACCTGAGGCCTTCCGCATGGTAAACCAGCGCTCTAAAACCACCTCTCTAAACGAATACATTTCAATTAATCCTGGCATTAAATATAACTCACTAGTATACTTATAAATAATAGGTACTATGTTAAAACTAATTTACATAGAATATACATAATATGTTCTAAAATTATTATTGTAGTAGTGGCTTTAAATAAAAAGCTAATTTGAAGAATGAAATTGCAAAGAAATGATAAGTATTTTAAAATAATTAGCATATATAGTTGATAAGCACTACCGAATAACATTGATTGACATGAATTTCAAAGCGCCAAGATTTAAAATAAAACTTTTCATGTCATCTTATTTCGCGGGGATATTTTCCTTCATCGATTTTGTAAAAATATTGTCGACATTTAGTATTTCATTTAAAATTACTGTTACCATCATTATGGTAAAATAATCGCGAGAAAATTGTCAAGAAGTTATTATCACGTTTACTTATTGACTACAAGCATTTGAAACTCCCAAAAATTAGTGCACAACAAATCAGATTTTGTATACGTATAAATATTAAATCAGATGGTATATTTCGTACGCAAAGTCAATATGGATTAACATCAAGAATGTTCAAAATACACGTAAACACAGTAGAACATTTGGCCTTGGTCCATATCATATCGCGACACAAATGCTAACTTTTGTGCAAGAACTTCGTAAGTTGGTCAAGTTCAATTTTTCTTCATAATTTCCAAATTAATTAAGCACGTGTCGCCAATATGAAGTCATACTAATAACTCTACTTTTAATGTACAAAAGTGTAACAAGTCTGAAAGCTATAACATTGTACGAATATAAACACAGCTGAAGTTGTATTATGTGATGCACTGTTTTACTAAGATACAATATTGAAGAATATTATTTACAATAGGACAATATCTTATCAAACCCTTTACGTCTATATATATATATATATAAATTGGTGATAGCTTTTTGTTAATACCCGTAAATGTTTCTTCTATAATTATAAGAAGGTACGATATATATATCTACTTATATGGTAATGTTACAAATGTACACAGTTCATTCAGTAAATATAATTGGCATGTTCCAACATGATCTTATACGTAACTTAACATCTGTGCAATCAATAAATGATCAATATACAATGTCAGACATTGATTAAATGAAATGCGAGAGGGTTTTCCACTTTATATAATATGTACATATTGATCAATTTGTAGGATCATGTCAATAAAATCTACGTTTGTAAATTCAAGCAATTAAAAAACTGCCTCTCAATCAATAAAACAATAGTCAATAACATGCAACGTACATTAAGAAATCAATAAATGCAGTCATAATACGAATAACATAAGAAATCAGGAATTTAAGCGAAATAAATGTTGTTATCATTATTTGATTTTTAGGAGTTTTCTCATAGAGAAAGTATTATATAAATTGTTTTAGATTAAAAACTGTATTTTTATTACCAAAAGTCTGGGCCGACGTATCTTCATTATTTTGTATAATTTAATTTATTTTTATCTGGGCAAGTTACCGGAATCAAAAGAAATTGAATTTATCTAAAATTTAGTATTTTTCTTTGAAAAGACATATTATAAAATAGATAGCTATACAAAAATAATTTTTTTGTTGATACAAATGTTTAACAATATAATTATGAATGAAGAAAATTAAGGTGTAGCATTTTTTGTTTAGAAACTAATTTTAAATGAATGTCGGTTGTACAAAAAATCAATAAAAAATTAAAGATAAATAATAATCTTTATTGTACGTGTACGCTCTGAATATATTGCAGAAATGAAAAACAATTTGAAATTTGCGTATTTAGCAATTCCACGCCTCAACCAATCAAAATCATAGAAGAGGCGATGACGCGGCGATCAATTCGGCCAATCACAGCCCGTTTGTTGTCACCACTTGCGAAGAGGGTAGTCCGCCTTGAATGCTATTGTTTTCATCGCCGATACCCTCCAATGCCGATGGCGTTGAGCATGCGGACGTATCACCCCCTCCGACAAGTCCAACGTTGATGTTGTTATTGTTATTACTATGCTTCCCGTTGGCGTTGCTCTGCACTTTTGCAACGGAACTACCACCGCCGGAATTACGCAACTTCCCACCGCCCGATTCGTCACTAGAGGGCGTCCCACCAGTAGACGGCGGTTTGTTTCTATGGTTACTTTGACTACGCCGGGAACCGCCGGCCGCCCGATAGCCGCCATCGAGTGTGCTAACAGAAGAGGAACCCCCAGGGGTGCCTGGATACTGCGGCACATGTTGAAAGCGTTGTTGGCCGCCAGTGAAATGGCGATGCCAGGTCTCGTGTAGGTCAGTTTCGTATGCATTCAGGCCTATGCCGCCGCCTGAATGCATCAACTCCTCAACTGCAATGGTCGAGGTTGGATAGTAGTGCTGGTGGTGGCGGGGTTGTGTACCACCGCCGCCAAGGTTGGGATAGAAGGCTTGGTAGGGCGACATGCCTGGACCACCACCACCGCCTAGTAACGGTGTGTTGGAGTAAGGAGGAAGATAGCTGCCCAGGGCGCTGGCTGTGTCTGAAATGTATGTCAAAATAGTTTATTCACATCAAAAATAAGCATTCAATTCTAAATTTATCTCTTTTGAATACTTTACATGAGTATTACATGAGTCCTCTTGGTCAGTAGTACAAATATAAATGTAGAATTTAAAATGACTACTATAGTCATGCGTGTACTTCTCTTTGCAACTGTAAAAGTGTACCATAGCAGAATATTCGAAATATCTGTTCTATATATCAGAGTATAACACAGTATTACACATGGTGCGTTTTTATATCAATTTCATTTATGGCTGAAACAGAATATTCGATTTTGATTGGTCAGCCAGGTCAAACAAACAACGCAAACAGTCACTTACCGTCATCACGAATCATATCGAGATCTGGATTGGTTGGCGAACAATTTCTGCCTGGACCGCCTCCATTTATAATGTTTCCCGTTGCTATGCCCACCGTGATGGGTGCTTCCGAACCAATTTGGGAGTAAATTGAAGACGCCTGAATAGAAGATGCATCGTAGTTAATACTTTTAAGAGTATTAATAATACAAAATATGATTCTTCAAAACGTAACATAAAAACTATCAGAAAATGTGAAAATATGTTTAAATACAGATATTTAATTAAACTAAGGTACCTAATAAAAATGCGAAACAATAAAGAGTAAAGCATGAGCAGTGCTTATAATATATAATGCAGAATGATTCAGAGGCAATACCAATATTAGGATACTAACAAGTTTCGGCAGCGCTGTTTCATGAATTCCATATTTGCAAAGTTTCAAAGATTGAAAATAAAATATCGGAGTATATTCACGATTACCTGTTACTAATAGGAAGTTTAAATTACACGATTCGGATTTGATTCAAGCAACAACGCTGTAGATTTTAGATAAGAGAGACATAACAGCAATTTCATCTTCAAGTTTTATTAGTTTTTCTTCATTAAAAAGTTGAATTCTGTTGCATACAGGAACACATATTATCAAAATACCGCCAAAGTATTTCATGACCTTCAAGACACTTTTTTCAATTAATTAGTTTCCACTGAATTACATTTTTATCAAAAACTACTGATTTTTGTACGTTTTTATATAATATATTACTTTTAGTAGTATAATCTGATAACAGCCCAATAAAGCCTTCTTTCGGGCTTCCTCGGGTCCCCTCGAATGACTGAGTTGTCGGCAGAGGAAGAGCGAATTAAACTCGGACCACACAGGGGTTCGAACCCATTTTCTTTACCCGTGCAGTTAACCTACTTACTAAGCTATCTCATCCCGAAAATTGTTCAATTATTGATTTATATTCATTATGAACAGTCTTTTATCAATAATAAAATGCATGATTCTGGATTAAAAATCTTGCACCATTCTTAATCATTCGTAGTTTGTATTTATTTAGTTTTACTATTTTCAAGGCTAAAACATATCTGAGGAGATCGACTTGTAACCAACCTGGTCAGCTTGTTGCTGTTGATAGGCAATATTATGCATGTAGGTGGTGGGGTGCATGCGATAGTCCACCATTAGTCCCAGCGAGTCCTGCAGTTGGGAGCCCGTATCTATAGGCCTTTGGAAGCGGCGCCCTAACGTACCGCCGACTGCGCCTTGGGGATTAGGGCTCGCTATCCAGGCGCCCATCATTGGGGCTCCTCCTCCACCGGTCTGCTGATGGTGCTGTAGATGCGGACTCGTACCAGTTGGCAGGTAGGGTGGAGGGGACATGCCTGGGGGATGGGGGGGGAGTAATAAGTAAAATAGAGGCCACACAAGCGCATAACTAAGCAAATTACCGATTTAACATAAATGACCTAATTAGCATACGTGAAATAATTAGCATAAATGCCCTAATTAGCATAAATGACCTAATTAGCATAAATGACCTAATTAGCACAAATGACTTAATTAGCATGAATGACCTAATTAGTAAAGCTGACTTAATTAGCGTAAGTGAATTAATTAGAATAATGAGTTTGCGTCTGCAGCACTAACCTCTTCTCTTGTGTCGACGACGAACCTGATACCAGATACACATGGCCAGCAAAATAGCAGCGACCACAAAGAGAACACCCGAGAGAGAACCTAGAACCAGGAAGACCATTCGATGTTGATGCGCCTCTTCCAGATCCATCTCAAGGTCATAGTCTGAGATTCTGGTGTCGTGGGAGGGCTGTTTCCTCTGTCCACTCTCGGTGTTTTGGTTATCGTTGTTTAAGGGAGAAAGCTTCGTCTGTGTAATGGTGAGACAGTTGACAGGTAATCAGTCATAGGCATCGAGTATTCAACTGTTATCTCGATTGATAAACTAAGATTTCATCCTATTTTATTTTTTACAGAATAGCTGTAGAAAAACTATAAATTAACGGTAAGTGGACTTCACATAATCGTGTAAATATAAAAAAATTAAGGTGGTTTTCATAAAAAGCAGAAATTATTGAATTATAGTCTTATTTACAGACACTCGATAATTTATAATTATCCTCTATTTACTATTTTTATCCCATTGGCCTTATTCGGCCTTAGGTGCCCAAAGTAACACTCAATTAGTGTTATTAAGATATGCTCCAATAAGCCTACTAATTATCTCATTACAACAAACAAATATAAGTTGTATAGAAAGCATCATGTTAGCGTTGATTATATCAGCATAAGTAATGACTACATTAAATTACAGCAATATGCCGATTCCTCCTGCCTTTGAGTTGTGATTTATATTTTCAGTCTAAAAATATTAAACTATTTATGTGTAATTCACAGCTAAGTTAAAAGTTTGAAAGTCTTCAGTACTGATAACACATAAATAATACAGACTTCTGGAAAGAATACAAAGATCATAAAAGTTTCATTACCAGCCACATCAGCCTAAACATGTTTAAGTAGGGTCGTACAATTTCCTATCATGTACAGAAGAGTAGGAAGGTATTTACCTTAGCTGGAGTTGCGCCAATAAAGGCATCACTAAGCATTGTTATCCATGGACTGTTTGGCGGACGATTTTCTGGTTTTAATTCTCCATAAATTGCAATCTACAAGAAGCCAAAAACAGAAGAGAATAAAAGAGACATTTGAGTATAGAGAAGTCATTTAAAGAGACAAAATAAGAAAAGTCAAATAGATTTATCAGAACTACAGTTTACTTCGTTGAGAGTATCAATTTTACCCCACAAACGAATCAAGAATGATCCCCAAAAGTACCCACCTGATAGCTCCGACCTGCCGACAAACCAGATATCACAGTACGACGGCTCGACCCAGGACGGCCGTCAACCGTCACAGCTGGGGTTGCATAGCCACCCCCAATCCTGGCACTACTGGCCCAGACCAGAGGATTCACCACGCTGCTAGATAGCTGACCAGGCTTTTCAAGGTCGTTAGGACGGATGAGCAGGTGAAAGAGGTCTAGGTGTGCTGCTGTAGCGTCGTTGTAGCTCCAGACAACACGCAGAGATGTGGAACTCTAGAACGAGCGGAGAGGATAAGCGTTGAGGGGTTGCAATGGGGAGAATTGTACGGCAGATTAGCAATTGTCGCAAAATAACTGTCGCAAAATATGGAATCATTGGAGAGTTGGTTCTTGTGATTAGCTGTATTGCTAAGCACTCAGCAACTGCATTCTCTGCCTAATGAGAACTCTAAAGTTGCACTAAGAACTCACCTCCTTTTCGACATTGAGTATAGTGGGTCGCTGAAGAAGCAGATGTTGGAAACTGATCTCCTGAGACCAGGGGGAGATAAACTTCCTTCCCGACGATGTGGCAGGGACACCGAGAACGCGAAAACTGTATCCATTGATCGCGAGTTCATAGGTTACGAGGCGGTAGAGAGAGAGAGAGAGAGATAGAGATGCGGATTTATAAGTAGAATAGAGGCGACAACATAACCCAAAAAATGTTAACAATTTATTTAAAGTAATACGATTAAGCGTCTAATATTACGACGCTGATTTAATAGACTTGGTAAAAATCCTGTGTCTTTGCTGACAAATATGTGGAAAATCTTTTAACTCATTTTTAGATAAAATCTGTAAGCCAAAGATCTCAATAGTCAACCATATTCCTTTTTATGTATCGGATAATATAATTAACGCGAATATTCCTTAAAATAATGCAGGACAGCGATGCCAAGAAATATTCCATTTCAAAATGTCACCTGTAAATCCTGGCTGGACTGAGTACAGATGGGCCCTCGATTGTGAACTCTGCCTTTTTAATGACAGCCTCCAGCATCCTCACATCGCCCCAGTTCCTCTCCCCTCCAAAACGAGATCGAGTTTCTAGGCGGAAGTGGGCCATTCCGGTCGAGCGTTTCTGTCGCCTTGACAACGTCGCGTCATCGAGGCGCCAGGAGAGTCGCACGGCGAGAAGAAAAGGCGCCAACTTCTGGACTGACGGCTGAACGATGCCGGTTGGAATGTTGTTGTTGACGCTCTCTCTTTCCTGTTGTTGTTCGGCTGCAGGAGAAAGTCAAACATATCAGATATAAACACGTTCATATAAATTGGGATAAAACGTAAATAAATCCAGTCGAACAGCGTTTAGTTCGTTATTTGTAGATGTCTAGTTTTGGTGTTAGCGACTAACGTGGTTAGTTTTAATTTGTGTGATTTAATTGGCTATTATTGTTTACGTGAATTCCGCGAAATTCAAAAATATAAAAATGGCATGATTTAATTGGTTACAATGTATAGTTTTAAATAGCGCAGAATTCACGTAAACAAAATTACCCAATTAAATTACACAAATAAAAACTAACAGCATCAAAGGAACGTTTAGCGCTTTGAATACTGTCAATGATTCGGTTTCGATTAGAGGGGTCGAAACAGCTCATGTTTACAACGATGCATTTTGTTTAATTCAAGTCACAAAGCGGAATCCTGACAAATCTTTTCGTTAAATAATACTGAATTTGTATATATATGTAGTCAAAAAATTAAATTAAAACTTTTTCATAATTTTATATTACTTTTATTAGATAACTTTAATACTATTATTATATCTAAAACATAGCAATATGGAAAATAATATAATGGTAAAATTATAAAAATAACGAAATTGATAAAATAACGAGATGATGTAATAAATAAATATGTTACACAAGAATAAATAGTAATTACAGAAGTTACATTTAGTTGGATAATTGAATTTAACACAATAGAAATATTCTTTATAAATAAGATAATAAATGCTTATATTGATTTATTT
The DNA here is from genome assembly GCA_036023295.1 of Invenusta paracnida. Lineage (NCBI taxonomy): Eukaryota > Metazoa > Platyhelminthes > Proseriata > Coelogynoporidae > Invenusta > Invenusta paracnida. The sequence goes on from JAYRBW010116456.1 coordinate 17,328, forward strand.
TATATTAATCGGTATAGTTATAACAGGGTGTCCACGTTTGTTTAAAAAAAAAATCGAGGACATTCGAGGACATTTAGAGTACACACAAAAAAATTCGAGGACATTAATTTTTTTAGGTGGACACAAAAATTAACAAGGAGCAATTTATAAATCAACACAAAATTTGATTAGATACTGACTGATTGATTGAG
>JAYRBW010116467.1:0-40042 GCA_036023295.1 Invenusta paracnida
AAAACGATAATTTGAATTTTAAGAAAAACAGTAGCTATGCAATTATTCAAGATTTTACATAGCCGGTTCTAGCTGAAAACTTTTGAATCTGTACACCCGGGCGCAACTGGTTAAATAAAACGATCATACTAAGAAAATTTAATGTTATATTTAGTATGCGTATCAATGTTTTTTATATACTTCGATGAATCTTTCTTTATTCTCTAGTTTTTACACCAATTTAATAATTTGTGATTGATTATAATATAACAAATATCCGAGAATAAGAATTTTACTGTAACATGTAACATGTAACTCTTAATTTTATCATTGACTCGTAATCACACTTCTCAATCTAACCCAGTGTTCAGTTCCGAACAACACCGAAGGACAGCACAGGAGTGGCACACATTCTCGAACACACAGTCTTGTGCGGTTCAGAACGCTACCCTGTTCGGGACCCCTTCTTTAAGATGCTCAATCGTAGTTTGTCGACCTTTATGAACGCTTTCACAGGTATTCTTTACTTTTCAGCTGCAGTATCTGTAGAAAAGCGTTTTTAGTGTCTCATTTAACTTAATCGATGTTTTCAAACTCAGTTTAATGCGTTTATTCATTTATAATCGTTAAGTGGTACAATAGGCACAGTGCCACGTTACAATCATATCGTTAATTTACATTTAAAATAGGGGTTAAAACTAATTTTACACTATTAATGGTAACTCCAAAAATAGTCACTCTCTGTGTACTTGATTCTAAAAACATGTTCGAAATTAATCTAGATTTAAAATGCATGCTGAGTGTTGTATTGATTGTATGTTGATTGTACACTAGAGAATTACAATTATTAACACTTGAGTAGCTAAAAATGTCAAATATTTTATAATTTTTGCCATATTTTAATTGGAATTTTCAATACCTACCGAGCATAATATCGGTTCAATACTGGTTTACGCTGTACTTAACTAGACATTAAAATAGCCCTGTGTCATATTTTTCTTTCTCGGTTTGTTGTTCGTGTATTTACTACTCCTACATAGTAACCTCCGTAGCTGTAATCACTTCCTTTTGTTCCAGCAAGCGACTGGACAATGTACCCCTTCAGCACCCTCAATGAGAAGGACTTTCAGAATCTTCTTTCGGTCTACATGGACGCTGTGCTCAAGCCACGACTCACAGAACACGATTTCATGTAAGCTAACTGGGTGAGACGCAAAAGTTTACCCACATATCGATCAGAACGTATTGTGCAAAATGGATTTTGATACACCATCAAAACGTGATCAATCTTTAAATCACTACTTATTTTTTCTAACAATCGATCGAATTCCTTGAATATAATATATAATATTATGTAGAAATGATTGCTCGAATTTTCGATCAGTTTAATTTTCCGCAATTAGAAACAATAGTATTTGTCCTTTGTTTGTAGGCAGGAAGGATGGCATCTAGAGCACTCGGATCTTACCAATAAAGCATCGCCCTTGATATTCAAAGGAGTCGTCTACAATGAAATGAAGGGCGTCTTTGTGAGCTTCTGTCTTGTTATTGTCTTTAGTTATACTGTACTATATACTGTTTACAGTATTATTGTGCAAGCCTCTAGCAAGTATAACATGTCCTCTTTAAAGAATAATTTTCTATTTCATAGTCGATATGTTCAGAAATATTATATTTTACTCACTATAATTATAATTATAAAAAGTCGTTATGACTGAAATGCAAAATATAATACAGTTTTTTTGTGTTACTAATATAATGTATCAGTATAAGTTGTGGTTTTGCTTTATTTAATAGAGATGTAATAGTGATCTTTCACTTATAGCAATCTACTACTAGGTAACTATTGATATTTTGTTGTAATCTACGGTCTATGTAACTTCAGATTAGTTGACAATTTCTTTAGTATTACCCTCAAAAAATTAAACCGTAATATTATTCTCACTCGGATTAAAATGGACTTTTTGCGACATTGATTCAGACTGTAAGGCTAATAAATCAGCTGTTATAATAATTATAATATACTTTTTATCCTCGATTAACATATTATTGTTCCTACAAACTATCCTTGACAAAAACTGGCACACCTCTGTTGGGCTCTCTATTTTATTAACTCTTCATCTTTAATGGGATATGTATTCTATTGTTCTGTTGTTATATTATGTTTTAAATTATCATCGCAATTATTTTGGGAAGCGGTGCATTTTCTACTAATAATGTGCTTCCTTAGATTGTTATTTTTGTCGCAGTAAAGTTTACTGAAATCGAGGGCAAAATAAGTCGTGTGTTGAGGCTTCATTGTTGAAAGCTGCAAAAAGAAGACAAAAAAGCACTTTTGTCTTGACGTGCCTACATTTCATTGTGTTTTTACATTTTGTGCGCCTTTCACAGGGTTTGTCAGTTAACCTACATGATTTTTTAAAGAGATTAGTATTCGTCTCTATGCTTCAGTCGAGCTCTGAAAACTTGTTCGCCCAGACACTGGAGAACAGTCTAAAACCGAGCACATACGGGGAGGTGAGCGGAGGTGACCCTGCCCGCATCCCCGACCTCACCTGGGCCAAGTTGAAACAGTTCCATGAGACCTACTATCACCCCTCCAATGCCAGGTGTGTGTGCGACTATAATTCGTCCTTTTTTGCTGTCATTGTCTTACTATTTATGTATGTATGTATGTATGTATGTATGTTTAACTTTGCTCGCTTGCCTTTTCCCTTAAAACATTAGTAAATATTATTCTCAATGATTTCTTTAGACAATAGAATACAGATTGGAGAGAATTTTGATTATTGATTTGATATATCACAAGTGTTGTTATTTTACTTACCCGGGTACAGTATCTTATATTGTATAGGTTTGTTGTTAAGCAGTGTCATATTATGTTGTAAAATATTGTATTACTTATGCGTTAAACTTTTTACAGTACAAGTTATATTTGAATTATTATTTTATGACGTCAGCTCTTACTTATACTTCTAGTTTAATTAAGTAGGAGAAAAAAGTATAATTGTAATTAAATAAATCGTAACTTCCTGCAATATCAGTAAAATTTGAAATACCTCGGGAGAACTTGACTATACTCTACACTTCAACAGGTAAAGTAAAATACTTTTTTCACCGTTCAAATTATGTTATTTGGCCGATTTTTAGTTTTTCATGATTCACAAATATCTTTTGATTTCTTAGAATCGTATAAATAATCTAAAGATAGCCATTTGTCTCCTTTAATTGTAGTTTTTTTTTTTCGTTTTTTAAACTTTTATTATACTTATATTTGTGCACTTTTAGATTCTACACGTACGGAGACATGGAAATGGATAAGTACCTCCAGATACTCAACGAAAACTACCTCCAACACTATACAGTGAAAAAAGTAGACTCAGCTGTGCCCCTGGAACCGAAGTGGCCGAAACCGGTAACATGCGATTGTGTTTTGTTGCTTGTGTATTATAATTATAGATTAAACCACTTATTTTATTAACCTCTTGTTTTTGTTTATTTTACACGGGACTTTATGTCCCAGTCCCGAACTGTTTCCACAAAATCATCGAACTGTAAACTGAACAGTAAAATAGCAAATAGGTCTGTAGAAACAACTGGGCAATATTTGGTAATAACATGTTATCAATTAGTGAGTTATAGTTTATAATTTATAGTTCATTTTAAGAAATTATTATTCCAGCATTTTTTCTTGGATTACAATAAATTGTAAGTTATAGTAAAGATGTAAGTAAACTGCAAATATCTCTGCAGTTAGCCTTCCAGTTTCTAAAAGCTATTCTTTTACTGTTAGTGAATAAGTTATGATTTCTAGGGCCACACATATTTTGTAATATCTTTCTAGTTCCATTTTTTAATTGGCACAGATATTCACTATGGCACTATATGTCGCTGTTTATTTAAAAGATTGTGATATTTGTTTATGTTTCTAAGTAATGTCTACTATTAAATGTAATGATTATTAATATGTGTAATTGTTTCTTATCTTATAAGAAGACACCTTTCTTCGTTTAATAATTTTTTAAAGCTTTATAAATGGAGTCAGTTAAATATCTGAGACATACGATGTCATAATCTTAGGCAGCGATATTCTATTCTTACCCCTTTTTGACTTCGATGATTGATATTTCCTAATTATCTTTCAGCGTGACACAGTGATTCACTGCAGCCCAGATCCTATGGCGGCTGACATCAGTCGACAAAATACAATTGCCATCAGTTTCGCTCTAGATGAGTAAGCTAAAGTCTTTCCTGTATTGATTTATTTATTTACAGTGCTTTTTACAGTATTTTTTAAATATTTTTTGTGGCATTCGTAAATTTTAGAAGGCAAAATATTAAGTATTTATTTATTTTCCTTTGAAATGGGAAAAAAAGTGTAATAGCACGAATACAGTTTTTCATTGAATGTATAATATCTCTACTCTACTAGATATTCACCTATTAAATCCAATAATTTGACAATTAAAGTTATTCGTAAGTATTTTAAGCTAGCGTCTCCATCAATGTAAATAATTTCACAGGTATGTATTGATTTATCTCTATCGCCTTGTCCACTCACATGGCATACAGCATCCGCGAGTCTTACACGAACTTCCTCCTTTTCGTGGTCTCTCGGCTGCTCCTTGAGGGTGACAATGCGCCACTCTTTCGCGCCCTTCTAGAGCCCGGTCTGGGCCAGGGTTGGTCGGGGGCGGCGCACGGCTACGACCCCACTGCGCGAACTACTGGCTTCGCTGTGGGTCTCCAAGGCGTCCATGAAGACCGCTTGGCCGAGGTCGGAGAGGCTGTTGAGACGGTCTTCAAGGAGGCCGCTCGGTGAGTTGCAAACATTGTTTGCGTCAAAGGTCCCCCCTCCCCATAGACTGGGGATTATACTCTACTGGACCGCGGCTATTTAGTTTTGTCTTGATAGCAATGCATGGTAAAAGCGGTTTATATATTGCGTAGTCAAAGGAATTGACTCCTAGCCGCCTAGACCCCACCGTTCCTAGGTTGTTATCGTCTAAGGACGTTCACTGCCATGATCTCAATGCTTTTATGGCTTGAACAATATCTCCAGTAAAATAGGCCTCACCTGGATCTTGTTGAATTTGTTTTACATAATATACCATTTATAAATAATGCACGCACGAGATATATCTCTGTTGATTTTGACATCAATTGGTTAAACAATTAGTCATAGCTAAAGAAAAGGCAATTTTCTTAACTAAATAAGTCTATATTCTATTATGTGTATCCTACGTATGAAATTGTCACTCTCGTCTATCGACTTCAGTATTTCATTTTGTATTTCGAACAAATTCTTAGTGTTTCCTGATCGAAGCAGTACATATTTGGCTCGCTTTGCTTGCAAGATAATTTTAATAATTATTGAATGTTTTAAATTAATACTTCTTGTTTATCAGACAGTTTTCTTCAATTATACGCTTTTTTAGTGGTTTTTGCTTTTAGAAGTACGCTCACCTTAACATACTTAAATCATAGATATAAACATATTTTTAAGGTTATATGTATTTCTTACCCAGATGCCTTGAAAGGGTCGAGTAGCATAGCCTTACTGAAAGCGGGGGAACTTTTTGAGCACCATCTATCGGTTTACTATGAAAACTTTTTTAAATGCCTTGGTAGATTTTGTTATTCACAATTTACTTATAGCATCAAATTGGCGTTTCTAATTGGATTTCTTGGAATTATGTTAGTGGGTTGACTCGATCCTTCTAAGTAAATTAACATTGGGATTAATACTGTATACTTACTATCGATTTGTGTTTGTCAACCAACTTTGTGTAACACCCCCCTCCACTATGCACATATTATTTTCCTCATCAGAGATGGATTTCCAGAGGATCGCGTTGAGGCGACTCTTCATCAGATTGAACTAAGTGTGAAACATGACAAGTCCAATTTCGGTCTACAGCTGATACTAGTAAGTTCTAATCACTAGAAACCAATTGAATCTATTCTACTTCTAGAATTTAGCAGTAATATGTTATATTTTTATTTTTTATATACATACAAGTTTTTTTTTAAATACGGAAGAAACAAATTTAATTTAGACAAATTTTCGGAAAAGAAACATCCCTTATCGAGTGCGATAGAATATGATTGAAAAAAAGAGAGAGACAGGCTATTAAATAGTTGAATATGACATGGTGACGTAGTAGGATCCTTCATTTCCTAGGATCCTAACAGGACCCACTTCATTTAATCCTTTCGTTTCTTGGTTATTTAAAAAAAATGTTTTTTGTCCTCAAATAATAGTGTGTCGTGTATTTTTAATTGTTAATAATAATCCTGATTGCTTAAGTCTATTTACTAGACTAATATACTATCATTTTATGTCTATTTCTAGATTGTATATTTTATTATTTACAGTGTTGTGTGTGCAGGAATGATTTGTTTTGAGCCTGTTCAGTTAAACTTGATTTATTAATAACATGAGATGTTATTATTATTTTAATACTAATTAAGATGTAAGTAGTATCTCACTTTTCCCTTTGTTTTATGTCCAGGGTTTGAGCTACGCTTTGAATCACGACGCCAATCCAGAGTCTGCAATCCAAATAACTAGACACGTTGACCAGTTCAAGCGGGACCTTCAACAGAATCCCGATTTACTCAAGGATCTCGTCAAGAAATACTTCCTGGTGAATAGGGGTGTTATTCATTAATTCAATATAGTTGCTAGCTGATTAATGCATTATTTATTGTCATTTAACTTATCTTCCGATGTATATATTTCAATAAAATCGATGGAAAATGTTGTAATAATAATTTTTAGCTAAGCATAGTCTAAATTAAGCTATCACTAACGTGCTGTGTGATTTTTGGAAAGCATAAGATGGCTTTAGAAGGAATGTTTACGAAATAATATTTTTTGTATCATATAACAGTTATATTATTCATAATTAGGTTTAATTTGCTAAAAGGGAAGATCCATATTTTGTAATTTGACCTTTTTTTATATTTCAGTATGATTACACCTTTACAAATTTTTTTTCATGTTTTCTTCCTTATTGTTGAATCATATCCCCCCATTCGAATGCATTCCCCTTAAATATAGGACAACCCTCACAAGCTGACCGTAACCATGGTACCTAAGGCCGAATACGAGACAGAAGTAACTGAAAAGGAGGCCGCTAATCTCGCTCGCTTGACAGCTGATCTCACTGAGGAGCATCGTGATAACTTACTAGAAAAAGGTGACTTTTTATTATTGTCTCCTATTTTTTTATTTTTGCTACTGATTAATTATTAAGTATAAGAAATCTACTATAACGAATATAAAAACTGTATTTTAGACAAAATTTTTAAATATGAAAAGTTAAAGTATTTGAATATGTTCTTTATACCTCTATTTTTGCTGAATAATTTCCATCTTTCCGGAAGTAATATTATTTACAGATCAGAATATACCTTTGTCCTTGTGTCACATCCTTCAGCACTCAAATTACAGTCGCTTCAGGACCAGGAGGAAGATCTCTCTTGTCTGCCTTGCCTCCAGATTGACGACATCTCATCAAGCATCGTTCCTGAGCCCTTCACAATACTGTCAGGTACTCATTGTTTTTAGTAACATCTTTACCGTTAGCTATAATCATTTCAATTGAATGAACTTTAATGCGTTGTGTTTTTACCAGTTCTATAATAATGTATCCAACGCCCACCTTATAAAGTTAAGACAACTGCATATTTCGATACTTGAGCAATACAATTATTTAACTTTTATTCATCGTATTATTATCTTAATGTGTACCTATTCTGCTTAGTTTCTGCATAGTTTCTTTCACGTAAGGTAACTTATGTTATGTTTATGTAACGAAGAAAACTCCATTTTCTTTGTATTGGATTGTAGTCACAAAACTAGTCACTATATCTAGTTTATCCAGATAGCTGCCGACAAACGACTATCCTGCTAGAAATAATCCCCAAAAGAAATGTGCTAATTATTGATTTATATAATGTTTCAAACAAGTCGGTGTGTGTCTAAGACATTAGAAACAACTTGATATTATACTACGTGTTATGTAATCGCGTTATCTATCATCCAATCAGAATGCAGTAAGTTAACCAATAAGATGCTAGCAGGAAATCATATTTACTTATAATATAGTTTTCACTAAAAACTATAGTAAAACGTTTAATCTTAATTTATTTGTTTTAAAAAAGCATTTGTAAATATTTTATGTATTATATTTCCATATTTTGGAAAATTTGTGTGTAAATTATTTATCTTTTTCTGCTATTACGCACAAGGAGATTTTTTCTCAGCCGTAATTTTAAAATAATGACTTGATGACATTTTAAATAATTAATCAGACTATTTTATTTACCGTTGGCGCTTGAAATTTTATCTGTAAGTTTATAAATTTTAAAATGACTATACCTCTCTTCTATATTGTCAAACCCGAAATGACATCGGAGTGAAAAATTTATTGTTTTCGTCTAGTTCATTTTTGCTATTTTTGAAGAAGGTAATGCAATTTCAGCGACAGGAGATAGCCAATATTGATAATATGGTTTAATTCTAGACTGCCACTTATTATTATGCTTTATGATATTATATTTAGGATATATCATTACATCGCATTATTACTTACCAACATGTTTTTTGTTCTCACAGTGCAGGGAAGCAGTGTTCAACTGAATGAGGCACCCACAAACGGTCTCACGTACCTTTCCATGATCCTGGACCTCCAAGATCTCCCCAGTCATCTCCTCTCCTATGTTCCCCTCTTCGCATCGCTCATTACCAAGTACGTGTCACGGGTGAAGAACCATCGATATATTATGCGTACATTATTATAAATAATATTTTTGTGTCGGGTTAATTGTTTTATCGCCCTAACGTAAACCCTATTATATTTCTTGGTCGTTTATAAGACTTTAAAAATTAGTTGTAGTTACGATTTTAGTAGTAAGGTAATGTGTACTTCTAAGCTACAACCCCTACAAGCATTTTTTTAATTACAAAGATTCTAATTCGAATAAAGGAATGGAATTCGCATTCTTAGCCCATACCTAAAAGCCCTGCAAGTTGGCCCAGTAGTTGCAGCTTTGTCTCTCCCCTTTCTGCTATCCAGGCTGGGCGCAGATGGCCTATCCTATCGTGAAATCTCTCGACAACAGGAGCTTTACACTGGCGGATTGGCCGCCTCGCCTCACATTGCCGCCCATCCCGCCAACCTTATGGACCATCAACAGGGCTTGGCGCTGGGCGGCTTCTCGCTGCAGGCCAATCTTCCCCGGATGCTCGATCTCTGGACAAGAATCTTCCTGGCTCCTGACTTCACTGATGCCGAACGACTGGCTACCCTCGTGCGAATGGAGTTGTCTGAGTCCTGGTCCGCTGATGTTATCTCTTCCACTGGTTAGAAATTAGTTTATACATTCTTTTTTACTGTTGTTAACATTATATTACTTGTATTTTTAGCAATATTGTATAAGATAATTAAAAAAATGTATTTCTAATTATTAGTTTTAATTTCAAATTTATTTGTTTGGGTAAATATGTGTATTATGTCTTTAACTCTATTTTATGCATTTAAATAGTCATTTTGTGTGATAGATTATTTAATATTAACCTTTTAATATAATGTATACGTTATATATTTATTAGAGCGAGAACATTCACTCATTAATCATGATCAGTGCGAAATATTACGCAGTAAAAACAGATGGACACAATTAAAACTGACGGATTTTGATTTTATTTAAATTACGTCGAATACCTTGTGCGCCTTATAAAATACAAATAGGGCTGTTTTCAAACATACTGCTTCTACATTAGTTAGTAGTATATTCAATTATAGCTGTATAATTACTAGAATTTTCTGATCAGGTCACGGATTTGCAATGCGACGTGCAGCCGGCGTCTTGTCTCCCGCAGGTCGGATCTCTGAATTGTGGTCCGGTCTGGAGCAGGCCGGATTCATAAAGCGAGCTGTCGAACGACTTGACAAATCTGTCTTTGATAACGATATCAATCTTTTGAGAGAGTTAGCGCAGATAGTACTCACTCGGCAGAGGATCAAGTGAGTAGCTCTTTCTGTTCTATTTGATAAAAAATATCATTTTTATTGTTTTGTGATTAAAATATTCACTCTTGTATTTCATCAAAAACAACTCGTAATAATAGGCATGGTGTTTGAGGTATTGTGCTAGTGCAATTTCTGTACTAACAGTATCAATCAAACTTTTAAGTGTTTATATTATTATTATATATTAAATATGTCGCTTAAATGAGTATAATTATTTGTATACATATTTTAAAAATAAAGAATATTTACAGTTAGTTTGATACTATGGGGCATTTTCTTTGTTTATATTTATTCTCGTAGTGGGGATTACGTAATAATATGTAGATTTTATAATTATACGTTCCAATATTTGTAATATTTGTAATATTTGCAATATTTATCCAATAATATACGTTCCCTGTGAGTCATTATCCGCGGATTTGAACGATTTTTTCGGACCAAAATTTTTTAATTTTAACTACCGAAGAATGATTTTAAATATATTTTTATTCCTAGAATCTTTGTATTTTCTGACGCTTATTGTGTCGATTCAATTAATTGTTTCGATTTTTTAGTGTCTCAGTAAACACATCTCTGGATCAAGCAAAATCATGTTACCATTTCAATTATACTAATCTTCCCCCTTTTCTCCAGATTATCGCTAACAAGTGACGGTGAAGGTCTCAAAGAAGGCATCAATAATGTCTCTAAGTTCCTGTCCGCCATCCCTTCAGGTGAAACGTCCCAGGTAGCCAATCACAATGCTATTATCGATCTAGCCTTCTTCTCAATTTGTTATATATTCCTAGCAGTTATTCTATAATATCATTTGTCTTAGTATAGTCAGTAAATATGTGTTTCGTTGCAATTTAATGGATTTCGTTCAATTATTCCATGTTTTTTGTTACTTTATTTATTTAATCTGAAAATCGTGTTTTTTTATGTTTTAGGCTGTTAATAGAAAAATTGTTTTATTTTCTCGGTGTTAATTTTAAAAATGTGCACAATGTTTTTTTAGCTCACATTTTTAGATGCATGTACTTTCTTTTGAAGTAATATATTGGTTTAACAGTTCGATTGTTTGGCTTTAATACGTTTCTATTACCTTTAAATTTAGGCAGTATTATTAGTATATATTTAAGTTCATCTATTTATATGTGTGCAGATGTCCTCGAGCTCCATTCCCCCGCTCTCTCGCCAATGCCACTTTGTGATGCCCTTCTCGGTTAACTATTCCGGTCTCGCCTGTACCACAGTTCCCTACACTTCTCCTTATTTTCCGAGGTAGTTATGCGTTTTTATTAAATCCTACAATGGACAATTATTCACTATGTAAATTATCTTTTGACTTATTTCTTAATAATATTTTTATTGTATAGTTTAAAACTCGTGTGTTTGCTTGTTTTTTTTCTAGTTTTCGCGTTCTTGGAAAGCTCCTAACCAACAAATTCCTGCATAAACAGATTCGGTAAGGCTTCCTTCAGTCGCTGATCAATTTTTATTATTGATTTATTAATAATATTATATTTTTGCTATGATTAAGATAATCAGTCTGTACTTAGTTGTTTGTTTGTAAGTGCTTTTTTGGCTTCTTTTATTGAGTTAATTTAGTTTTTATGCGGTTATCGATCGTATTAGTTGATTTGGGCTGTGTACTTTACAATACTGGTTTATACAAAATTTGGACGTTTATTAGCACTATTTATTCTAAAATCTTTGTTACATCTTTTTTGGGACGTGGGCTAAAATATGTAATGCTTAGAATAAATTGTTAGTTTTCGTACCAGTCCATCAAAATCACGACCCTAATCCACTTGATTTATAGCAATTATTGCATGCATCCCTCCCTATGTTCCAGTGAAAAGGGAGGTGCTTACGGCGGGGGTGCAGCGGCAAGAGCCGGTCACATGCTCTTCTACTCCTATCGGTGAGTTCACTTATCTGCCATGTCGATTATATTCTTTGTCTAGAAATTATTCTACTGAACCCTACATTCACTTAATGAGACAGTCTCGTTAAATAAATTAAAAAGTTGTAATGCTGTTCCTGTAGAATATGTGCATGTCCTGGTATACCTTCATTCGCGTTCACATACATTACACTCCCCTTCAGCGATCCCCAATCGATGGCTACCATGGAGACATTTGCGGAGTCGGTTGAATGGGCGCGTACAACCAAATTTACGGATCAAGATCTCATGGAGGGAAAGCTCGCTGTTTTCCAGGAGGTAATGTCTCGAATTTATAAAGATTGCTTTTAATCAATTACTAGTATATATTCTCCGTGATTGGATACACTATTTATTCTTAAATAATATATCTAAAAGTATTGGTAAAATTTACATAACTCAGTGTATTGTTTTGTTATCTTGTGCTATAATTATTTTTATATGTCTTGACCTATGGCGATAGGACCTATGGCGAACTATGCAGTAGGTATTATTGGATAGTTGAAGATAGGGTGTTTTCAAACAGCTGCAGAGAAAAATATAAATCGATTTAAACATTGGGATGTCATATTTAACAATCCCACTCATACATCTATCTGGTGTGAAAATTTTATGAAAATCAGTTCAGTAGTTTAAAAGATATAGTACTTCAAAATGTAGCATTTTGGAACAATTCTTTCTTTCTTTTTTTCTTTCTCAGATTTCCATCTAATAACGAACTTTGTATCTTTAATGTTATGCCATCTATTTGTAACTTCGTATGCTAATACAGTGAAATGAGAGGATTAGAAATATATTAGAATTGCTCCGATCCGATGTCATGGAGCTTAGATAATTAATTTTTAAGTTCATAATTGACAATTATCAAATAATTTAAAGAATTACACATTCTTATTAGCTAATAGAATTACTATTGATTTTATTGTTCTCAATGCAAGTTGACCGTTGATTACTGTCACAGTGCTTATCGATTTAGAAGAAACTTTACACACTATAAAACCACTTTTAATCCCAGCACCTATAAATGAATTTCTCAATATATGACTTAAGTCAGCTCATTTAACTTTCAACTTCAGCAAACAAGAGAATTTCAATAACTATGCAGAATGTTGAACATTATTAATTATGTGTACATAATAATATTAGCCTTATTGTACATATTATGTGTCATTATGAATCATTTTTAACATAATTTATGTATAATTTCTAAATGACGTTTGATAAAAATATTGTTGAATATAAACACAAAACAAAATTTTTGTTAACATTTTTTTTTTTTACTATTTTCTTTTTCAAACTAAAAATAAATTAAATATTTTTATCGCCAAAAATGATAAAAAGTTGGTTAGCTTTTCAAAAATAAATAAATTCACAATATGTACATAACACAGTATAACATAGATTCGTTCAAACCTAATAAATGAAACAATTCTTTTATATTCAATTTTTCAATCAAACAAACAAGAATAATAAACATTTTGAAAATCAAAGCTAACACTTTCATTTCACTTATTTTAAGGTTTGAACGAATCTATGTTATATTGTGTTAGGTACATATTGTGAATTTATTTAATTTTGATTGGCTAACCAGCTTTTTGTCATTTTTGGTGATAAAAATAGATAAGTTTCCAAACAAAATTACTAATCTATCATATTAATTTATGGTACTTGTGTGTGTGATTTAAGTTTTGTGCGAAATGAAGCAGAGTCATGTTTCAACACACGGTCAATCGCTATTCATCTGATTCTTACTTTTAAAGTTTTGTTATTTATTACTCTGTGTTTGGTATTAACTTCTAAATTTGCTTTGAAAATGTAATAACTATGTTACAATATACACGATTGATTCAGATTAATTGTTCAAATAGAAAGAATATAATAAACATTATGTTTACTTGTGTCTATCCTATCTATAGTTTTATGTCTTTAAATCTCAACTTTCTATATTCATATTTATGTTTAATATAATCATACTTCATATTATTACGCATACAAGTACAAAATTAATTAGTTGGATAAATAATGTTATTTATTTATTTACCTTTTACATTCTCAAAACATTCTAGCTCGATCGTCCTGTTTCCGCTGGTAATCGTGGCAACACCCACTTCTCCTCTGGAATCGATGATGATATGCGCCAACAGCATCGCGACCACCTCTTCTCCGTCACTGCTGATGATCTGACTCGGGCAGCCGAAAAGATCAATTTAAAGGAAGCGGGCCGCGTTTTGATTGGTCCGGAGAATGAGACTAGTGCGTCCAGCAAGGAGTGGGACAATGCCTCTTTCTGAAGAATTACTTTTTCAGAGTTTTGCTACTATGTTTTGTAAATATATTAATATCGTTTAATAGTGTTGCATTCATATTTTGTTATTGTTAGACGCATTTTAAAATAGTCATTTTGGTTACTCAAACAATAATCATTTTTTGACTACTATCATCAACACTACATAGTTCGTGTTTCATCCACTAATTACTTAGGTATCAATTCTCAAACTTGATAATATATTTTATTTGTCCAAATATAGATAACGTTTTCATAATGATATTTTGTTTTGTACTATTTTTACTAATGATTGTATAGGTCGTTAGTAAATAAAGGGGATTCTTCTTTTTCTGCAATATTTTCTGCGAAATGCATTTGAAATCTGCATCATTATTTTATTAATATATTTTTAAAGCTTTATATAAATGGACTGCAAGATTTGATTAATTAATCAATAGATTCATTAAAATATAGAATGCATTCCTAATTTTAATTGTTTCCCGTATTAGAGTTATTCCATACTTAGATTACTGCCGATTTTCTTAAACGTTTATTTTGAAATTATAACAACAGTTTTATGTATGTGGAAGTTACCATAAACGTTATTTTTCAAATTAAAAAGAAATTGAGTGTGAATAAAAATGTAATAATGTGCATTTCTTGTTGTCAGTTATGAAAATTAATTTTACGTAATTTTTATTTGTTACGTGACTAACATTTTTGCATTTTAAAACATAATTTGTTTACAAAATAAAAGCAATCATCTTGCGTTAAAAAATTAAGTCTAAAATTATATCTGTATTCCTATCTACATAAAATTATTTCAATAATATATACGCAAACTTGTGTAACTTCAGAAGTTCGTTTATTGAATTATGTTGTTTTAGGTCATCAGTTTAGGTTGATTTAATACCCTGTTCTTAATTATGCATGCTATTTGTTTTCGTATATAATTTAAAGGCTCATATTTAAACTAAAGTGATCTCCACATTATTACAATTATTTGGGCTTCCAGTAAATACTGGATTAGCCTGGGTAATTATATTACAGAAAGTGGCACCTTGTGCACAGAACTTTTCTTTAAATTATCACAAGACATTAAAATAAGTAAATGACCTTATGATTCCGACATAGTATAAATCTATTGTTTCTCTTAATTTGCAGTATTTGATATTACAATTCATACGCATAGGGTATAAGCCATTCACTCTGTATTTTAAAATGATTCCCGAGATTTCCTCTTCGAACAGTACGCCTGTTCTCATATCTTAAACTCCTCTTCGTAACATTGCTTCAAATGTTGTTCTAAGGGAGTCCAATTTTGAGTCGGAATATGAAATCCACTCCTTACCGCCCGCCTATTCTGAACTCTTTTCCGCGCCTGTTTTAATTGATACTGTTTCTGCGAGCATTACAGGACTACATCTCAACGTCATACCCAGTATTGCAACTACAGAAGATTGTAATTCTAGCCAAGGAAATCAAGAGAATTATCGACAGAATTGCGCATGTTGGATAGAGGGCTGTTCGCGTAAAACGCTCAGTAAAGTCTTTATTGTTGCTGTTGGACTGTGCTTGACACTGGCGGGTATTCTAACTTTGGCTTTCGCTGTCAGAAATCAGTGGTTGAGGTGGGCTCTCGGGGGATCCTTCTTAGGTGAGAGATCATTACTGCATTTTATTCAATCTCATAAATGTTAAAAAATCAGGTATCAATAAATTTAGTAATCTTCATATTTTTTAATAGTTATTATTTTTATGATAGGCACTATCCATAAAGTACGCACGCAGATCAGTGTGGGGGGGGGAGAGGTCGAAAAGTATACATAAGTACGCTCTAATAAAAATGTTAACGTGCTTTTTTTACCAGTACCTATTTGCTAGTAAATAAAATATAAATTTTACAATATTTAATATCGCGGCATTGATGTTTGATTTACTATTGATTTGTTACTGTCGAACGAAGGATCGCGTGGTTTATCTAGAATCATATTGCCACATGACAGTTTTGGAACCCACTTGGACAGATATCGAATTAGAGAAACTTCTTCAAAGCCGCTCACGTTCTTTGGGAGATATGATCGTAAACTGTGATTGATGGCCCTCCAGTCACACAGTATAAGGAATACATTCCATCACAACAACATTCCAGATAGGTTTCCAAGCATGTTTAACAATCACGTTATAATTGTCTCCAGATTGTGAAGTGCGTGGACTCAGAGTGCTGTGAGCCATTTGAATCCAATTGGTTGACTGTTATGCTGGAACGATTTCTTCCTCTTCCTGCTGTGTACCAGTATGGCACCAAGGGGCAGGAATTGGTTGAACCCTCTGTCTACGTTCAAGAAAACGATCTCTAAAAGTTCAATTTTGCGCCACTACAGGTGCAATTGGCATTTTGTTTAAAGCCAGAGGGAGCGATTGGTACTTTGTTTGTCCCATTTTATATATTCTGTCCGTCGATGCAGAGCAAATTGGACAAAGGCGGTGTCCAATTTGTGACCAATATTGGCCTTCTGAGGCAGCTTGGAAAAGACACAAGACATGTCATGACGTGGCTACTACCATGACTGTGAATGAGGACATAGTCGTCGACGAGGAGTCTGCAATTTCAGTTCGGAATATATTCAACATTTTACATATCAAGTACACGGTTCACTGACTGTTGAATACTTAAATTGATTTAAGTATGAAAACTAAATAAATCTAAATTGATTTTTATCGGGCGCTAACGCGTCCTCAAAATCACTACATTACTTCCTTAAAAAATTAATTAATAATCATATATTGTCGTGGTTATTATTCTTGTCATTATATTGTTTGTAAAAAGCTGTCAGAAAGCTACTTTCTTGTAACCATACTTTACTTTTATTACTTAAATTACTAAAATGTATATATATATTAACTTTAAATTAATTATATATTACTTAAATTACTAGGGGTTTACTTTTTATTGTTTGCAAAAAGCTGTCAGTATCCAACTTTCCATATATATATTTTACTTCACTAAGTCTGTGAATGATACTGCTTTGTATGTAAAGTCTTTCAGAAACCTACTTTGATTTTTTTGTCTGTATATAGGTATATATATATATAAATTGAGTTAAAACTCTGATAATTGTACCCCATATTTTACAATGTCTGAATAAAGTCTCTACACCTACATTACTTTCTTACTGTACACGGAGCACAACATCTATCTAACATTGCCTGTTTAATAAAATGTTTTAACTGCGTACATGCGTATTCTTCTAGGGGGGGGGGGGGGGTCAAAATCTATATAATGACTGCGTACGTACTTTAAGGATGGTCCCATAGTAATAATTATATTACACATATTTTAATGGATCCAACTATTAATAATGTTAGTGTTTCTCATTTTAATATATATAAAAATTGAGGTTAAACTACATTCATAATTCAACTACTGCTATAAAGTAATGTAACGGTCAATACATTTTGCATAGAATTATTTAAATTCTACAATTGTTTTGCGTTCTGGTTTATATTTGTCTATCTATGTTAATCATATGTTTTCTCAATATGCAACATAAAATTACACCAACAACATAATTTAAGTGTTTACCCAAAAATGATGTTATTAATGTTATTATTATATAATTCTGTTAGTTATATAATCCAATATTATATAAATGCTATGTATGTGCTTTGTCAAAATTTTCTGTAGTACTAAAATAAGAGTTTAATTTTAAATGATTTTTTTATATTATACAACCATTCTTTTAATTAGTTTTAATGTAATAATTCACTAATTTACAAGTTTAAATATCAAATATATAGATAGACGCGTAGATAAGTTTACTGGTTAATATATGGAGTGGCACATTTAATTGACCTTTTGTGTGCACATATATATCCGGATTTCAGTTCAATACAATAAATCACATGACTATTTCAAAGCAATCTAATTTTTATAAAAATATATATCGTATTTACGCACAATATTTAATATATTACAAAAGATTTAAGTGTACAAAACATATTATTAAACTATACCTACATTTAAGGCTTGTAAACTGTTGGGAATATAGAGCATGCGGGTATATATATATATAATAGTAAGCCTTTTATTAGTACACAGCATTTGAATTTGCTTACATTAAATCACACAGGAAAGATTCAGTTGATGGCAATAGTGTACGCCTTCAAAGTGTGTGTGCATATACAGGTTGCGCGATAAAAGTTGCGTGTGTACCCATAAAATGCGCGAACATAAAACACAGGGAGTACAAGTACCAACTATATAAGTTTTGCAACAGGTACGCATGTAAGTATATTATTTGCGCTTTTTCAGAGCGTTATTAAGTTATCTATCTAAGTGTTCTATAATTTTAGCATCTTTTATATGGAAATTTATCTCAATGTAATCAGCAATACATCATATAGCGGCGTATCTATAATATATTAAACTCGTACATGAAATGTTTTATCATTAATATGAAATCTCAAAAACTCAGTCTATAGGGCGTTTAGGTATATGTCAGAATTCTTATAAACAATATTATATTACGCACACGACATAGTATGTAGTTAGTTATACAGTGAAAGATTGTTGTTTCAAATTCTAATACATTTCGGATATCTCAACTGTCGATTATCTCAAAATCACCACGTACTGTAGTTTGGCAGTTAAAGTAACCATATAGAGAGACGAATGTTCCATAAATTCAAACCACAATTTCTCGTCACATCAAGGGGAGTAGATCAGGGGATATCTTCATCCAGACAGTCGTCTAGTTACACAACTGGTGGGAGAATCTGGCGGACTATAAGTCAGGATCTTCCACCCAGTTATTCAACTCTCTTCGATAATTCCACCTCGGGCTGTAACCAGGCAACATGCCACCATAGCAATAGCATATGTAGTGGTCGTGAGTCGTCATCAGACATATTTACTCCAGCTGAGAGCACTTTCTGGATATCTCGACTGAAGCGAAAGATTTTCTTTCAAATTCTATTCATCATTGCTACCGTGATTATCGTTCTAGTTGTTCTTCGCTACTCCACCAGAACGACGTCAAGTGAGGAGAAAGTCTCACCAAGGGTTGTGTCAGCTTTATTATTAGGTAAGTTTTTGCGGTCTCCATTTAGCTGCATTATTTAGAAAATTAGTACGATGCAATTTTAAAGTGAAAACTAGTTTTCATTCAGCTCATTTATAAAGCTGTTATAAATGTATGTAATATATAATTTTTTAATTCTAAAAATACCCGTAAATTAGACTATTTAGTATATAGATGAATATAAATTGTTGTAAAAATTGTAAATATTATTAAAGGTTAAATAAATATTTAATATTCGATTTATATTAGGTAGGTCTTGTATATATTTCCCCTTTCCATTATCAAAAATATATATATATAATTATCTATTAATATATACGTGGTTTAAATATTATATAGAATTTTGTATAACAGTTTAAGGATTTTATCTTGTTTATTTTTAAGAAATATTTTATTTATTATTTAATAAGAAATATATTTTTTAAATAGTTAATTAATCCATACATACACATATAGTTTATTCTCTTCCAAGAATAGTACAAGATAATTATGAATATAGGTAATATCATTGGTCGACCATTCAATAATCATTGTATAAATGTATAATTAGAGAAACTCCAATATATAATAAGCCCAATACTGACTTAACACAAGTTTAATATATTTTTAATTTGTAAACACAATATATATAAAGTATTTAAATAATTTAAACTTAGCTATTATATATATTTAATCTTAATATATTCAAAGAAATTAATGAATAAAAATATAATTGAAAAAATAATAACAGTTAAAAATGAAGAGATATGAAATTGTATATAATCAAATCTTATATAAATGACAGCAACCAGGGTATATGCATAACCATAGAGTACACACTGTTTAACTAAATGTCTAAGGCCTATGCACACTGAACGCGGCGCAGCGCGTCGAAAATGCAATCTACACCGAACGCGTCACAGTGCAGCAAAAATTGATACACTCGCTGCAGAAAATCTTCATATAAACAGAAAAGAAGGAGGACAATATACTGAGTCAGTGAGCCATAGTCATAGACTATATAATAACTATTTAAGAGTTGTTCTATAGTTGTTAACTATAGAGTATAATTCATGTAAAGTCTATGGCCATGGTTAATATTGAGTTTTGACGCGCGTAAAGTTGAAAATTGTTATCATTAATTTTTGACGCGCCGCTCCGCGCCGCGTTCAGTGTGTATAGGCCTCAAGTATCGATCAAAATATTTATTATTAAGCTTGTTACATTGTTAATCAAATATTTATTATCATTGTTAAGTGGCAATCATCACATATGTTTAAATATCATCATAAAAGCAACCTGATATATTAACAAAATCACTTATAATTTTATAAGATACACGTATTATATAGGTAGTACTATTAAAGGACAACAAACATATTGATATGATATGGTGGAAGTGGGTATATATTGAAAATATATATGTATGTCTATCCCGAGAATGTAATCTACATATAATATTAAAAGTTTATAGGGTCAAGTTTAATTCCAATGTGTTTGACAATGTTAGTGTAGCAGTTTGGATGTAATAGTATTCAACATGGATTAAAATTTAACACAAAAATTATTTTAGTTATTGACCTAATTCTGTTATACGTATGTAATATACACAGAAATAATAATAATCATATTTTCTTGTCTTTATAAACAAACTTTTTGAAAAAATCGAAAACAAATATTTCACCGATTTTTTATCTGAAATTATATATAAAGCTACTTTCCCCGGTATTAAAGGATTATAGGGTCCGGATATGGGGTCCGGATCAGGCCATTGGGTTAGTTTAGGGCAAACATTTTTTATTAAGAAAAATAAATTACGAATAAATAACAATTAAACTGAACGTTTTACATGAATATGTAAAGTTTAAGAACAATTTTATTAACTAATTTTTTTCGGTTTGACATTGGGGTACAATTGGGCCCCAGCCCTATTCGGGTTATGCTCGCGGGGTGTTATAGGTTTCGCCATATAAAAGAAGTAATAATAAATACTGACATTATATTTTGCATGTAATTATACTGATTACAGCTAAATTTATATATTTGGGTTAACAATATATCAGGCGCGGACGTATTATGCCATACATGTACATAATATATGGCACGTTAAAAATTGTATTAAGATGCTATAAGTCTATATATCAACAGTTGAATAGCTCAGCTGGTTAAGCCGTTGATCTGTGAGTCCCAAGCTTAGATATTGTACTATACATCAATTTTTAATGTAGAATACAATATCTCTGGTCCCAAGACGCAGCAGTAGGTATGCTGAGTTCGTACCCACCAGGTGTCAAAATTATTTAAATAACAATATGTCGAGATCCTATTAGTCCAATCAGTTAGTATAGGTATGCTGAAAATGTTATTGTAAAGAATGTCAGCACAAAGTAAGATTTTAACATAATTAGGCAAACAACTGTTTTCTTTTTACATTACGTGGATAGAAAAATTGACTCACGTGTTTTTCCTAATTATCTCGATAATGTCTCATGTAGAATGTTTATTTAAAATTGCAAACTAACTAAATATCCTTTGTATTAACGGGGCATCGCTATTGATTGGTTAAAGTCATGACTTAAAATAAGACTATTTGAGTGACAATAACGGAAAACAGAAAAAGCCAGTAACATTGGTTATACCAATCTATAATATAATTATACAAATACAATATATTACTTATGTAAAAATTATTGATTAAAGCTTTGTCAGATAATAATTTCTGATTAGCCACAGAGCGACTAGGAGCACTATTTGTGCGACGAAGGGAATCACTAAAGTACGAGTATAATCAATCATATAAGTTGGGACACTAAAGTACGAGTATAATAAATCATATAAGTTGGGACACTAAAGTACGAGTATAATCAATCATATAAGTTGGGACACTAAAGTACGAGTATAATCAATCATATAAGTTGGGACACTAAAATTAGGCATATGCGCAATAAGTATGAGAGTCGCAGAAAAATTTAACTTCTATTCCAACTTTTGAAAAATACAATATTCCTTTCTACAAATATAATGTTCTAATTACCCCCACCCCCCTTCTACTCCAGGGGGTTAATATATAATCGGTTCAATTAATACCTATATACATGCTTACAAATTAAAAAATACTTTTAAACCTTTTTGTAATAATTATTAAATTTGCAATGTATAATGGATAAAAAATCGGAGAGATTTTTTAATGTATGTTTACAAATATTTGCTATATACAAGTAAAAAATATAAAAATTCATATATAAACCAATACATTATGCGGATATTAAAACTTAACCTTAAAATATAAATACCCTTATTAATCGCATTATTACAAACAGTTAAATATTAAGTAGCATAAATCATAAATGACAAACTAATATACAGTTTTACCAATAAATAAATCAATACTATACGAGTATAAATTACATGAATACAAGAACTATATGTAAATTATTGGATTTGGTACAAGATGCCAGTAACCTGTCAATAAAGCATTCAATATAAATAGAGTGCAAGTACCTAATTAACCGAAGCAAGGTTCATTTTCACATTATATCTAGGTTCTTGTTTGGTGTTCAGATTTCATTCTTAAAGCAATATTTTTCATAGATACTCTATAATTATATATGCATATTATGTCGTGTGTGTAATCTGCTATCACGTTCCAAATACAAAAGAATAAGTAGGTACTGTCACCTCTCTGGCTATGTTACGTAATCGTATCGGTCAATAGAATGTAATGCATCAAGGGTATTCCATAGAAACCACACCGCGTTGCTGGATTATTACAAAAACATAATGCGTTTGCTAGTTATGTGCCTGGTGCGAATAACAAAGTAGTTTTGGAATTAAATACACATTATTTATTGATGTGGTTCAGACCATTTTTACTCGTTGAATTATATGTAGCTCTGTATTATAAATTTACTTCTATCTATATAGATTACACCCGTGTTAATATTCTCACAAAAGAGACAGCATAATCCAGTTCAATTCTAAGCTATGACTAATACAAGATTAAATAATATCTCGGCGGAAGAAATAACCCAAAATTCTAGCCCTACTATGCCCACCATACAAAGGGTTTCCACAAGGCCAGCATCATCTGAAAGAACCGAAATTCCGCACGACAACAACCTTGAATCCTCAAGTACACTGGCATCATCGAGCATTGTTCAAACTAGTCACATCGCTCCGTTACCACCCAATTATTCAACACTCTTTACAATCGATGTGAACACTGCAAACAACTGCCACAATCATATTAGGCCCAACAGCAGCAGTAACCAAAATAACAACAGCAATCCTGGAGATATTGGACCAACATCTACTGAGGACAATTACGAAGATGGCTTTAATGTAGCGGAGAACAGGGAAAATGTTGCCCAACAATTGGCGAGACGTCGAATGAAACATAGACAGAGAATTTTTACCCGGGTTACGGCGTATACTGGAGTGATACTTATTATTTGTGGATTGGCGGTGACCTTTGCCTTTCGCTATAATACCGATGAGATTTACTTAAGAAATAGCGGATTATCGTCCATTGGTAAGAAAGAATATTTTAATAACCGTTTATCAAGTAAAATAATATTTACAATTTGAAGTCAAGTTTGTGGACCCCTATTAGATATCGAATTACCCCATTATTGTGCACGTCATTAGCTAGTCGAACATTTTCAGAAAGAATTTACCTAACTAATAATACCTAGGAATATACGTCATCTAAACTAAAATGTGTTTTATTTTTAATGTGAAAAAATTATTTAGCTTAATTTTAGAAGTATACATTTAAAAATTAAAATAAATCGAAATATCGGAAATATATGCATGAGTATACATATAATGTATACCCTTTTCAATTCATTAGTACAAATATTCAAATAAATAACGGTAATCTCCAGACAGTTACCTAATTTACGGCGAATGCAGATCTTCAGCTGCAAACTCAGTTCAACAGTTAGTAAAAATGCGTAAATACCCAATCAATAAATGCAAAATCTCAAATGATCAATAAAACTATTTCAAGTTCATTACTGGAAAACAGTCTAAAATATGCATATATGCTTGAAGTAAACTATATAAAATATAATAAAATACAGTAAACATTTATACACAATCAGAAAAAAAATCAGGTGTACAGTTTTCTTCGAAAAATATAAGTACATGGAATACGTGTGTAAGTACCTACTATACTTATTTCCCAATAATTGATTTACAAATTTTATAATCATTAAGACTACATTTTGATTTAAATATTTTGAATATAAAATATGGTACGGTACTTACAATATGGTCCAAACTTATTTAAAGAGCAATGACCGTATAAATTGAGATCTCACAAAAAACATATACGTGTTACTGGCAATGTTCTGAATCAGTCAGTCTAAAGATGCCTAGGTAATCTACACTGTATAATAGATTGCCTAAATATACACTCGCCAATGAGTTGACTATAACCGATGAATTCGGTAGATTGTCTGATTAAACCGGCTGTCTATAAGCTGCCTGAAGTACTCTGCATGCTTTTTTCGGTTTCTTTCAACTATAAATCAAAATGAAAAAATACTATAATTTCCAAATCAAATATATTTCCAGCTAATACAGTCTACTTATATAAAACAATTAATACAACTTCACTTACTATTACTAATTCGATCGACGACATTGACTTGTACATCCACTTTTGCAAAAACACTTTAGGAATCCTTGACCTGAACCCATTCAATCTTCATTTGCCACCTCACGTAGTTTCTTTTTTGTCTTGTGGAACATCACTCGACTTTAGAAACTGTTCTTTACAAAATATACTGAATTGATTGCACGTGTTAATTTTGTTTTAGAAGGCCGTGTTAAGTGCCAAGCTTGAGTGCGAGATCACGGTCTTCTTTGCAAATAATGACTGTATTAATATTCGGGAATTCAACCACGTTCCCAATCAATTAAAGAAATAGGCACAATCACGGAATTGCCAACTTCTGCTGGTTTGCCTTTCGGAAGCAGACTTCATCATTTCTGCCTGGTGTACTTGTGCCCATTTTATTGCCTTGCGTTCCGCGTTAATGTTTAGTCAACGAGTATAAAGGACTTGCTTCATCATTATCCTCCTCTTCCCCAACTGCTACTTCGGTTACGAGTTGGTGCTGTACTTCTTCTTGATTGAATTATCATCCTTAATATCTGGCTTGATCTTATTCCATTCTACTGCATTCTACTCCATTCTCTCCATAATGCTCCTTTATCACTTCTTCAGCTGTTTAGACTTTAAGTGGTCAAAACATCTTAGTCAAATGATCCTGGTATAGTTAAAATAGTTGGCTCTGGATATCGATCAGATAAATTTGACAATAGGAATTCATACTATATATTTGAAACAATTGTTTTCCCCATCAACGATTTTCAAGCGCTACATTTCTTCATGTATCAAGTTTCACATACCTGAAGAGACAGCATGATATACTCCCGTGTTATGTTAGCGTGTCCTCTATTTATTTATTTATTCATTATATCCCGTCCAGCATGTCCTTTCACAAGATGGATATTAACAAGCATTAACAATGCCACCCATTCAAACTGTGGAATCGAAAATGATCAAAAGTTTATGCCTAGGATCGTCCGGACACTCTCGGTGCAGCATTTTTTTTAGTATGATGAGCAACGCTCTCCAAATGTATTTCGTCTGCTGAAAATCAGATGTACATTATAACCAGTAAAAAACTGTGTATCTAAACAAAATTTCTTGACACTGGGCATCTGCGCGCAGTTGGCTACGTTCTTCCGCATGAGCTGTCCTCATCTTTCTTCGTCTTTCTACGTTAGAGCCAATGAATGTTCATTAGGGTCATGCAGATTTGTATGACTGAGCTGTTGACATATTTTTAAACTGCGTCCGGGGAAAATTTAACTATCAAATCTCCTATTGCAGTAGAAAACTCCTGACCAACTCTATGTACTATATGTATATATACTTGTTTGCTTATATTTAGGCCGTATACAAGAAAAATGCTATTTTAACGCTATAACTGTTATATATTGTAAATATAAATTTTAACAATCAGGCTACTACTTTGAAACTATTTTCTATGTTTTATGCAGTATCTATGTAATAAAAATCTTTCAAAGGAATAAAGTTTATGCTTTTTTTCTTGTAACACAAGACATGTTCATTATACCACGAAATTAAGACTTTAAATAAAAGAGGGAAAATGCAATATTTTCTGGTATGAATTATATTTTGTAAATAAAAATCAATAAATATGTATACAGTAAAGGTAAACGAATGGGGCTCCACTGTACAACTTGTCCCCTCCCAATTGATAAGAGCTGGTGACGACTATGTTGATCTATCAGTCCTGCAATGATTTTATATAATTATTTTAAACATGTATATGGAGATATACCTGTTATGCTCCCTATACATTTAGTGTTGTATTATTGAATAAATTTAACAAAACGAGTAGTTGAAAAATATTGTAAATTATATAATTGTGTGTGTTTAAATTAACTAGGAAAGCCGGTGATGCTGTTTATATGTATAATTATAGAATAAATGCAAACATTAATGCAAGACCTGACACGAAAAGTCATAATTTAATTACACTTTATATATGTACATATATATATATATATCAATATATAATATTATTAAAACTTTATGTATACCTCATTAAAGGTAAGAGGTTGAGGGGAATATATTGTAGTAGTTAAATGTATAGAGCACGGCAAAGCATGGTTTTATAATTGTAAGAAAATTTATCTATAATTGTATTCATTTTTAATTCTGCATAACTTGTGTTAGTATATAACCATTATAAATATAAATATGTACGTGGATATAGTGATAATAATTCAAATAATGTTATTATAGTATTCATAATTTTAATTTTTTTAATTTAATTATAATGATCAACAGCTTTATCAAAATTTTCATTAAAGTTACTTTAATCAGATGGTGCGAGTAGGCCATTTCTCTAGTATATGTTAATGTATTTAACATGTATTGCTAATATCTTATTTGAATCGAGATTTTGTATTGTTAACTGGCGTATTCGCACATTTTTATTGTTCAACCAAGTTTTCAACTAATCATATGTTTTTGCTGTTAATAATTTCAGTATAATCTAGTTATTGTCTTGAGACTGCTATAATTGAACTGCATATTTGTAGTAATGAATTGGAAACGTGGCATCATTATTAATCCTGGGGATTCTTATTAAATAATCATTGTGCTTATTTATTTTTGTTTAAGTTTTTTTTAAGAGAAAAATACAAGTTAATTTTTTCATTTATATTTTAGAGAAATATTATCGATATAAAAGCTGCAATGTTAAAATTGGTTAAATGATTTCGCTTATAGCATGGGGGCCAATGGCCGAATGTTTCGTGCGCTTGCACAAGTTAGCGGGCTTGCAAGATTGCTGGTTCAAGGCTATGCACGGCTGAGGAAACATAATAAGGTCGAAACTGGTCCTGCACTGTCTCTCCCTACATGTTAGAAGTGAATGATAATATCTCCAAAATTAGTTTGTAATTAATTAAAAGTCTTATTAGAGAAGGATATCTAGATAAACAGAGAAAGAAATATTTCCTCAAGTTTATTATATTTTATTCACTCATTATGATATTATTTTTAATAATAACATCATTATTTATTACTTAAATTATTATAATTACATCTAACGTAAGTATTTATATGCATATAGTTATATACCATTTAGACAGATTTAAAAATTGATACAATTATATATATTTTTATAATATAGGGGTAAAGTCAAGGGGTTATGCCTTGCCGTGTTGTATGTAGATTTATATATTTCAAGAAAGGCGATCTAAATATTCCTATTGAAAATATTGGGCATTTTGCGATTGTGGTCAACATATATGTATAAATTCAAAAAATTAATATATTACTAACTCATTTACATATTATTATTATAGAAAAACTATATATTCAAAAAGACTTCATTATTATATTTTTGTAGTATTTTCTATCGTGATAATTAAAATTCCGGAAAGATATTTTATTTCCAAATTTATTTCTTCAAATTGTTACGCCATTTTTGTAAGTAGCCAATCTATGTTTATAATGTAAACCAAATATCTAGGATACATACCATATAGAGTCATTAAACATAGAATTTCAACTCTCATAGATTCTGCATGCAATTTTAATACTATTATTAGGAGACACAAAAGCTTTTTGAACATAATCGTTTAAAATTCGCTGCAGCAATTGAATCGCTTTCTGTAGTGAAACACTTTTGGATGTGAAGGCAATAATTTGTTTTTTGCAGACTAGTTACGTATGTTAAAATTGTTTGAATATGGGTATTTGCTCTTAAAATTAATATAATAAAAATATTTGGTATTATTTTTAAGGGGCTCATTTACATAAATATTATCAAAAGAAAACGATTTTCTATTGACGGAAATTTACAACGCGCTGTATATGACATCATTAAGAGTCAAAACTCGATGTTTTATTACTTTATATGATTAATACTTACTTAATGCTAGAAATTGAATTACAAAATATGATCTTTATTTCTATAAAAAGATACTTTTCATAATACATTTAATAACACAATCCTGATAAAATTAATAGTTCATTATTTCAGATTTAATTATTCTTCTGTATATACTCTTACGTGCATATGTACATATTAAATACCAAATACTAAAGTAATATAAAGAATTTTCATATAATCATGAATCAATACATTCCGAAAAGAAACAGGCACATATTTTACGAGAATAACACACCATCATCTTATTATGAATGAATAAAGTTATATTATATGTAACGACACTCTATGTATTGTTCATCTATAGAAAGAGTACTCAATCTGTAGAGAATTTCATCGATTACGTAATATCTATCCAATGAAATTGTGCATCATGTTTGCACTCTCGGTGTCTCTCTCTCTTTTCTATTATATGAATATAGAAGACTGTACACCTATTATTTATACCACAAATACCAGAGTTAAAACAATAGAGAAACAAACTATTGTATAAGTAGTTTATACGATAAGAAACAAATTCAGATATTGATGAATATGAAGCCACTAAAAGTTGATAAATTCATTGTCGTTGTACGAATGGGTTATTAAAATTCCTAAAGGGATCCCAAATGATTCATTCACCCTGACTTCATATTTAATATTAATGCACAGTTGTGCTGTTACAAATTCTGTGTAGTTATATTATTATAATGCACCGACATCGTTAACAGAGAATAACATGTACGAAAAAACAGTTAAGAACTCATTTGAAAATCAAAGGTGAACTTCGTATTGGAAAAGTGCGCATATAAAAGGTTCAACAGCTGCTGCCCTCCAAGTTTCACAGTCAACATATATATTCTCTGGAGAAAGTGTAATGATCCCAGAGGAAGTGCCTATGTCAAGACGCGCTAACTCTGAATCTGCTATCACTGTTCTGCCCCACCCAACCTCGACTCATTACTCGCCTCTTCCACCCGAATATACAACATTGTTTCACCTGCGCACTTCTCCACGGCTTTACCACCTCTCTGGGGAAACACCGAGTGGTAACCATGATGCAGTCGACACCGACGAGCATCAACTATCGAGCCGCCATCACTGGGAGCACTATCGTCGTCATCCAGGAAACATTAACATCCTGCAAGCATCAACGGATGAGGAGGTACGGGGTACTGCGGAAGTTGTGGCCCGCTTTTTGGCTTACATTGGCCTAATACTAGTAGTGCTGGGAGCGGTAAACTTTGTCACCTACGCGCTGGATAAGACACTGCCAAGCATGGCTATTGGCGCTACTCTATTTGGTAAGCAAATGCGTTGATGAATTTAGTAATCTAGTTCTTGCGGGTGTTGTTTCTTTCACTGCATTGATATGAAATATTATTATTGACTATATTGGTCGTTATAAATTAATTAATTTACACCAATACAATCAATTAGACGATTACTAAGTACCTACCTGGTCGAAAAGTAATCCTGTTTATTGAAGTAATTGTACACATTGTTTGACAAAAATAGATATAAATAATTAATTATTACAGTAAACACTAGATAGTTAGCATAGGTGCATTTTAGTGGTACTTGCTATAGAAACCGGTGCACTTTAGAAGAATCTACTAAGTAAATTATTCCACTAAATATACACCTATAATAAATATACAAACACAGTTTATTTTACAAATTTTCTATTTTACAAATTTTGTAAAATTAAGTCAACAATTTTTCGCGAATATACGAACACTTACAAGTCACTTAAACAAAGAGAAAAATTGTATATTTAAATTATATATTATTTTACAATGTAAAATGGGAGACTGTTATTAATTTTATGTATAAATATGTTACTAAGTGTATTAACACATAAGCGTATTGCTTTCATTTCAGAATAATTGATCCGTATATATTTTAATTTTAGTTTCATTAGTTTAGTTTCCAATGAAATTATTATTATATACAATCACCAATAAACTAATATCATAATATTGCTTATCTTAATTTGTTCTTTGATAATATATATATAATATGACTACATGTACCGGCTCAATAAACTTATAATTATTAATTCCCGTGAAAGTTTGTATTCTCTGTTAGGTATATTTGTTAATTCAAAGATATCTTTCATAAAAAGTACATTCGCATAAAAAACTACAAAAAAAAACTATAAAAATACATACTCGCATAATATAGCCAATCATAGTTGTAGCAACTTTCATATTTGTTTCCATACACTATTACCTGATATATAAATTATTATTGAAATATAAATAAACCTTTTTAAATTGTAAAGTTTACAAAAATCCTTAATAGATAGAATCTCGGAAGTAACTCAGTTTATGAAGTAAAATGGAACTGGTGCCTTTTAGTGGTACCTACGATACAAAAGAAAGATTACCCAAACTATAAGGCTCTTCTTTTATTAGAGTATTTTATATTTTATAATATGTATTTATAATGTATGTATATTTCGCCGAGCGAATAACCCTGCCGCACCACCCATATTAACAATTGCCCCTTAATGGCACCAGTGCAAGAAAAGTAAATATAAATTATAGACATGACAACCATTCTATATACTTAAAAGAGTGTCTTGTAATCCTTAATATGCCCCGACATCGTATGACCTCAGTCAACTCTCAGCTCGCTGAAGAACACATACAGCTGAACTGGAGCTGCTAATAGTTTATGTTACGTAACTATCGACCAATAGAATATAACGACTTGCTCTAAAAGGTCACAAAATCGATTCGTAGCATATTTTCTTGTGGAGAGATATATTATGTACCTATGTAATGGTTGCAAAAAATATGCGTAATGCATCAAATTCTCTTGCATTGCTTAGTGGTTAAGCAACAAATACGATTGTTTTACTTCTCTATTAATTACCGTTAGTCATAATTATTATAATCAACGACTATTATAATTGGTATGGATTTTTCCATGGCTTATCATGTTATTGAAACTTTGTGATATATTACATTTGGAACCGCATACACTAATGAACTGCCTATAAAGAAATTTGGCTACACAATGACGACTAATGATCGTCTACAAGAGATTACTATAGAAGAGGAAATTGAAGGAGATCAACTTACTGGATCGACGGTTTTCACCCTTCAGCCCCTTCTTAACGAAGAAACAAGTCGTGCAACGAGGGATAACAATCCCTCAGAAGGGGCTCAGCAAACCACAGCACCCCAAGAGCAACAACAACCGACCGTAACTAATGGAACACCAGCAGATTCAGCA
Organism: Invenusta paracnida; assembly: GCA_036023295.1. Classification (NCBI taxonomy): domain Eukaryota; kingdom Metazoa; phylum Platyhelminthes; order Proseriata; family Coelogynoporidae; genus Invenusta; species Invenusta paracnida. The sequence goes on from JAYRBW010116467.1 coordinate 32,010, forward strand.
ACAGCTCCTGATCGCCGCCCTTCGAGAATTAGATTTTTCTCGCATTTATCGTTCCTTCCGCCAGCGTATTCGGCCATCTTTTCACCAAATAATCGTTCACACCAAAGACCTGTAACTGATCCGACTGGAAGTGAAAGACAACAGGAGGAGAACGGTGAAACTTTGGATCTGGAGGTGATAGAATCTATGGATCCACGTTCCAACCACCTACCTAGAGAGACGACTAGTGATGTTGTCATGCGCACTATTGCCCTGTTTGGAATATTTTTAGTAACTTTTGGCTTTGCTAACTTGATTACGTACGAAACGGATGGCAGTAAGACCTGTCTGATCTTGGGGGTCAGCTTAATAAGTAAGAAGAATGTAATTCAAGTAATATTAATTATATGTTTTAAGTATTATACATCTTATACATTTTAAAAGATAATTGACTTAAATTATGTAGATTTTAATTTGTTATGGAACAAATAAAGATATTTATGCAAAATACAATTTATGGATACTATCTAATCAAAACTTAAAACCGCTCTTTTTTATATAACGCGTATAAACTATTTTAGCGGTTTATTTCACTTTTTGCTTATTTCAAAGTCGCCTTATCTAAACGGAATTATACCTTTCGAGTCGAGCAATAGCTTAAAATATGATTTGCTTGGATAAAATTAGCCTTATGACTTTATTTAATTTATATTATATTATGATTTAAATTTTTGTTTTGTATTATAATAATATATGCATGTATAATTATTGATATACGATAGCATATAAATATACCAAATGCTATAAACTTTTACTGAATTATCTACCAGTACTTTGTAATTTAAAAAATAATCCTTGGACTGTATTGTCTAAACCATAGATACCTTAAATATGTAGTTTATGAGTTACCTAGATAATACGTAGCATGCGATATCAGTGGTATCAACCTATAATGCAGGACGTTTATTAGGGAGGTTTCCATAAGCCTTGTGATGTCTACTGTAGAAAGTGATAACACCATAGCGGCAAGTTGAGCCTTCCGTCGCTTGTTTAGTATTACGTAACAACCAGCAAATGAAATTCGTTCCTTTCTCTTCAATATAATCGATATCATTTTGTCGACAAAACCCTATAACACTCTTCACAACACTGGTCGGTTGCTTTCATGTGCGTACATTATATTGCAGGTGCGTTTATAAACTACACTTGCTTCAAGAATAGGTAGAGTCTACATCATTGAAATTACAAAGATTACTCGAAAGCTCTCATTTCTATGATCTACATCTACTGAAAGGCAGAACGATTTTTATGCCCAATTTTATCCGCTCTTATTTTTATCCCCGACACATGTTGAAGAAGAACCTCTAACTCAATCGATCATGGTTAACCGAAATGTCGAGACTTTATCCCGCCTTTCAAATGTGTCCCGGCACCGTGACATACTTCCACCGACCTATTCGGGGCTCTTTCCTACCCCTCCTGGATCAATGTCAGATGTTCTAGATGAAAACCAAACTTTTATTGTTCGAACTAGAAACACCTTCCAGCCTTTATCAGAAAATGTGGATACTAGGTCTGAAGGACAAATGAGCCTGACTAGCTCATTGTGTAGTCTGGCCAATTCCTGTGGATTGTGTTTTATTGTCTTCGCTTGCCTGGCATTTTTTATGTACTTTTACTTGCAAAAACCTCAATATAGAACAGTGGGATTTTCATTTTTATGTAAGTTTCTTTTCCGATTATTTTAAAAATTGTTTCACTTCTTCGTTTAAATACTTTTGTTTCGGTTTTTTTACGAATCGTTTTTTCCTGAATGATTATGAAAATTGGTCGAACGCTAAATCCAACATGTGATAATATTTATATTAAACGCACGTATCTAATTTTTCTTGGGAAAAGTATGATTTAATTTTTAGAATGTATAAATAAGAAATAATTTTTTTTCAATAAAAGGGTATTTTTTCTAAAATATTTTCCTATTTAAATATTAAATTAAGAACAAAATTGATTTTTATTATATATTTGCTTATTATTATTAATGTTTGTTATTATTAATTGAATTATTTATGTAAAATTTATATTTTTATAATACAACGTTGGTGTGTGTAGATTCTGCGATTGAAAATCATAAATTATAAAATAAAATCTGAATTATTGGTTTTGTTATCATGTAAAGACAAAACTTCAATAAACAATTGATATTTCGTATATTTACAGTGGAAGAAATAGGATCTGTAATTTTAACATTTAATAACGTAAAAAGAAAGAAAGACTTTAAAGCTAAAAATATATGTTATACTGACTGGCAAATTTTTATAGCATATAACGAATATCAAATTAATTATTAAAAGCATAATATATTTTCGCTTTTTCTGTGTTGGTCAATGTTTGGATATATTCGGAGATTTAAAATATGCATCTAAGAACTTCAAAACCTATCAGTTTCTTTATCATATATATTATACCTATGGAGTACCTATACGTTGTAAATCAAAATATCCAAAATATTTTCTTCAATTTTCCCAGGTCAGCTGAATTAGTTTGGCTAACCATATATCGTCTAGAGCAATGCATTTCCTTCTCCATTTTCTCTTGTATAACTCTCAATAAAGCGTTTATTCAAGCCTGGCACTGTACTAGTTTATAAGAGTGAGAGGGGAGCAGATCGACTGGGGAAGCTTAATATATTTTCTGTAGATGTATTACGTAACCTGGAGCCAATGAAAAGAGACTTTGCTTAACTAATCGATAGACTCTGAACTCTTTGGTGTCACAAGCGCAATGTTTGTTGTCATCAAAGGTACTGAAGTTTTTGGTTGATTTGAATGTAGTCAATACATATTTAACATTTCTGTGGTAATCGCAGCTTGCGAGTTTTACTTCGATAAAAGATATTTTTAAACCTCAAACATTGTGCAGAATATTCTACGAAAATGAGTAATCAAGAATCACGAAGGAACATAAGTGTTGGTGAAAGTGAAAACGCGTTTACTGTAGCAACTGAAGAATCCGAAAATTATGAAGATGCCCGGTCCTATATTAGTCAAAGGAACAATAATATGACAAGAGAAACTAACGCAGCTGACATCTTAACAACAGAAGATACTGACATTTTCGAAGACACTGCTTCTCATATCAGCGAGATCTTTCAAACTGTAAATCAACGTGAGTTACAAGGTTCAGGAATTGTTTCCAGTGACAACAGCAGCTCTTCCGCTGCAAGAGATTCTGTTCAGAACGACCCGAGACCTGTTTTCGTTGCTGATACAGAAAACCATGAGCATCCACAGAGGCAATATTCTTTACCAGCATCAGTGCTGCCTGAAATTGAGGACCAGCAGGCAATGTCAGACGACGCACGCCATTATTCCTCCATTCCACCGTCATATTCCGGACTATTTATGTCTCATGTGTCAACTCGCGACTGGGAGGACAATGGTGTGACATTTGTGGAAAACGAGGATGACATTTCTCGACCAGAACAGCGAGAACCAGTCGAGAGTAATTCTAAAATGCTGAAAGCGATGGTGAATTCATGTTCAATGATTTTCATTATTGTCGGATTTTTAGCTATCTTAACTTTTTTTACGGATAAAAAGGTGGCTTTCAGGGATATAGGATTGACCCTTATTGGTAAGATATACATTTTTTAACACAAATGAATAGGTAGGATTTAATTAATTATTATACATAAATGGTTGACTAAATTTTTGATGTTTTTATTAGTAGTACGCTATATTTAACTGACTATTTATAATTGATTTAATTATGTAAAAAAACGTAATAAACTATAATTCTGCCTAAAAAATCTAAATATCGTATTTCAAAATATGTTATGGATTGTTAATTTGTTAATTTTCATATATATTTGCTTATACATAAAAGCGCTGGTTATTGTGTGTTTACTTGATTGATCCTGTCAGTGGTAATATGCTTGTCTCACAGATTAAGTCCTGCTGTGCTACGTATATATCAAAGCCTTTTAATAAATAAAAGTTCTATCTAAACTCTTTGGTATATAAACATACATGCATCCTACATACATACAAAACATATATATACATGTAAAACTTTATATTTATATATTTTCTTTAATATACTTGGCATCTCTCGAAAAAGAAGAAGAGTGTATATTTACATAATTAAGTTTTATGTTATTTTATACTCGTTTTTTTAGCTTTGCGTTTAATTTTTATTACTTTAACTAACCAATTGGTTATAAATACGAAGTTATTTTTATATTTTGTTATTCGTTTAGTGCGATAATATACAATTTTCGGCACCTGGTGGTACCTGGTGTGTTACCACAATTTAATGGATGTTACCACAATTAGGGGTCATATTATTGTTATTAGGGGGTCTATCCACAATGTTTAAATCCGACCCGGATATGTTTAAAAAGTATTTTGAATAATATTAGTATCCACACTAATATACTTACTATTGGGAAGTATACTTACCTTGGGAAGTCCTCAATACTTACCTTAAATTGAGATGCTTCCAATGTTTAACAAATTTTTATTATAGCCACCTGGAACCCATTCTCTAATGGATAGATTTAAGAGATTTCACAAGTACATAGTGACGCAATATATGGTCTCTCCTTTACTCCTTTTCTAGGTATCGGGTTCTTCCTACTAGCATGTGTTCTCATCCGCAGCATCCATATAAAGTTGAAGAAATCTCTGCGTCCCCAAGGACCTGTTGTCGTAGTACCTAGTATTATCCAGTGCCAACCCTACATCAATCCCTCGATAGATATCAGTAAGTTTTTTGCTTTGATTATGTAGACATAGGGAGACCACTAACATATTAGTGACACATATATGAATGTATTACTGCTTAAAAATGGGTGACACACACCTAAAATCGTATAAGTTATTATGAAAACTTAACCATTTATTGGAAATATCCTTTGATTCAAATCTATGTAAGTAATCATGTTTATACAATTAGATAAAATATATTGTATATTATATCGAGTCATATTTTTTATAATGTACACAATTACAGAAATGCATATTATCGTTGCATCTCCAAAGTTACCCTAGAAAGAATACTCATAGTCATTTTATTAACGTTGTCATTTTATTTATCAACGAGGATTGACGGCAAAATTGATGATATGCATATTTCCAATGCTCATTCGACTTCCACCAGTTGTATGTGATCCAAGATTTTGCTTGGCCGTAAGGTTAGAAAATTAAAAAGAACAGGTATATGGCATAAACAAGTAAACGGTTAACACAATAATAGGCTATTTTCGAAAAAAACTAATACTGATTTTTGCTGACTTAATTTATTGTTCGTAGTCAAAAGTTGTTTGTTGGTGCACAATTTCCCTCGCTTCCAAAAAAAGGAACAAGACACGTCCCGTTTTCTGTGGCATGGATCTCCAACGTTACTGAGTGACAATTTACAAAGTAGTCCTTGAATAATTATTATTCAATATCGTCCTCAGACACTTCGATTTTATTTGTTTTCAAGTTATCGTTAAAAGCCTATTTTAAGGTAATACCAAAATCTAAAAACGGCACTAGAGCTATTAATAGGATATTGTCTAAAAAATATATAATTCTCATATAAAAAGGATGACAGTAATCAATAGCTCATACATTGCTGTGGATAATTATTTATATTCACAACAATCATTAAAGTATAAAAATTGTGGAAGCTTCGAAAGTTCTTTCAGATTAATCAATTAGGTATATACGCTTCGAAATCTCACAATTTTATTCTATTAATTTACAAACTTGCTGAATATAATGTTAAGTAGCATATTGACAGATTTGAAGAATGGTAGACTAAAGAGTAATATTTATGATTATCATTATTTTTCCCGATCTCCCTATAGCCCTATCAGATTCAGAAAGTAGAGGCCGCCCAGCCACTCCAGTAGACACACTGACAGCACCACCTCCAATTACATCAAACGGAGGTCACCATCGCCATTCCTCATCCTCTTCCGCTTCAGACGCACCTCCCCCACCTAGCTACCAACGAACCGTGTCAAACGAAGACCAACCGGAACCCCCACCTCCATTCTCTCGACGCTCCATTCCTTCAAGGCTGTTCGCCAGTTTGGGCAATCCACCAAGCTACAACTCTTTCATGCGCTGTTTGGGCCGCAATAATAACAACAACACTAATACTAACCATAGTGGTAACAATAATAGTCATGACATCAGCAACCACCACAATGGCAATAACAACCATTCCCATAGCAACAATAACAACGGTGGTCAACGGGGCACAAGCCATAGCAATAGTCATGGTAACAACGTCAGGGTGATTACTCCCCCGTTACCAAGGGAAAGCGTTCCTACTTTTTCTCCTCCTCCAGTTGTCGATAGTCCACCTCAAGAGGCTGACCTGACGCCCCAAGTTGTTCCCAGAAATCCAGCAGAAATTCCGATAGCTTATTCTGGAGAAACAAATGTTGGCAACAATAGTCAGGGTCGAAATAGTGATACTAATTAGTTGTGATGTACATACAATTCAGTTGAGGTTGATATATACGGGGCCGATATATTCTGTGAATAATGAACATAATTTTAACATGTATATATTAATGATACTATTTACAAATATTACGCCTAAATTACTCCACACATATATGCAGACACTTATCTTTATATGAAGTATTTAAACATCATACATATTATGACAATATTTCAAATTACATATATATATTTCGTTTTATAGACACGCATATTATTTGTCTAATTTGTAGTTAATGTGTACGAGTATATTGATTAATATATAATACGTATTGAACTGTATATAATAATAAATAATATTTCTCTATATTTTTTATACGCGTTTTTTTCGATTTCATAGACTTGTTTTAACGTTATTGGCAACATTTATTTACAAAATAATTAACATTTTGATTTAAAATAAAACGTGTTTACGGAGTATTAAACTGATCTATAGTACCGTGTGTATAATGATGTACTTATAGGTTAGTAAGTATGTATATATATATATAATAGAAGGAAACTAATATGCCTAGAGAAATCGGAATAATTCCAGAAAAATGATTCCCAGAATTATCAAAATATATAAATAAATTGCATACATAATAATAATAACTAACAATATTTATACAACAAAAATATTAAATATTTCAATTTATGCATTGATTGTTTTCTATTAGAGTTTGTTAGAAAAACTTTCACACGGAAATATAGCGTCATTAAACGATAAAACATTTTAATACCTGATAGAACTTGTTATGTAAAGAATAATTCTATATTTTATCATACATAGATAAACCCAGCTTCCTTACGGGTCATTCCTTCCTTACGTGCGCACAACAGTTAGTTCATAAAAGAGTACGGGAATATAAACAATTATTTCGTAATTATAGGAGTATACATGTAATTTACTTTTAATGATGATAATCTATTGAAAAAAATCTAATACTAATGTACTAATGTTATCACAATGTGATCATTTCATTGTATTTCTCATGATGTTAAACATTGAATATGTCTATAATAATTTACTATTATATCAAATTAATAAATTACAATACATCTGTACCTTAGTATAGTTTAACATCATGACGTATAACTTTATACCATATATATTTCATACGACAATTTAATTGTACTAGTAAGCGATAACGAAATTATTGCAAATGTTATTTATTCACGTGTACATATTATGAATATATATGTATATTATTATTACTTCTTTATTATTTGTCAGTTAATTATAGATGATAAATAAGCATTTTATTACATGCTTTATACATAGTTGGTTGTCAAGTTTCTCAAAATGTTTGAAAAGATTTTTTACATAATTAAGAATATACATATATCTATTAGATACAATTTGTAACAAATGAACACACATATTATTCACATCCATTGCTAGGTGACTTATTATGTATATATATAAAAGTTCTGTTTTAATTAATATTATTACAATATAATAACAGCTTTGAACAATAAGGATTAACCCCCCGCGGCTGTTTAATATTACCCGATTGGTAATCATACTATTTAATAGGCTATTAATATAAAATAGGCAACTAATTAGTGAGA